>JAXBDA010010576.1:0-10274 GCA_036023075.1 Gaultheria prostrata
CTCAGCAACTAGTTCCATGCGCTCTTCCAAAAAACCACCTCTTCCTCTAGAACAAACCAGTACATTACTGCTAACATCATATCTGCACTAGTCACCATACTAACATTAGGAAACTGTTTAAGAAAAAATAGTGTAGTAAAGTATTTTTCAGCTTCAATCAAAAGAAACAAAAAGAAAGATGGATATAAGTTTCACCTAAAAGGTCTTATATCGACAGCAAAATGCTGAATTATCGTCTCAAGAGCAATGCTAACCCCAACAGCACCAGGAGGATTTGATTTCTGGTCATTGTCACAAAGAAGACTAGTCACCACATTATAATGCTCAGATTCATGATGCATACAGGAAAATAACCCCTTACAATTAGATGTCTTGCGGTCATATATTGTTTCAAATTATCGTTATAGAATTTAAGCAGAGGTAATGGGGAAACAAACAGCAACTCCTTATAAACATTTCCGAGTCAAAAACATATAAAAGAAGTTACTTGGTGATCAACAATACAAATGAACAACAGTCAAACCGATGATTTTCTCAATTTGGGATAACTTATCCCTGTATAATTGAAATCAATCTTCTTTCCTTTGGCAGAAACAAAAATGCCATACTTCAAATATTGGATTTGCGTCTCCTAGAATTAACGTCTACAAGTGACCGAATAGAAAGACCTATCTCTCCTGTCCATCACAGCCTGTGGCCCATCACTATCAGAATCCCATAGCAGCACACAGACTTCTTCGTCACCCCATTATTCCCAATTGTGTTTCTAACATCAGAAAAGCAGTACGATAGAGCCAATCTACAGAATCAAGTAGTAATTTGCTAATAACGTGAAGCAAGGGAGACGATGAAATAACACTCTGGGAATAGGCAGGTGGCTGGGTACTGTCTTACAGCCAGTGGGATTTAAAGTTGGTGATGGCATCGTTATTCGTTGCTATTAAATTCAAACAAGATATAACAACCCCTGAACCATACATGTGCCTATTCATAGTTCATGTGTACTTGTCTACAATTATTAATTATACAGCAGGCACAACACTGGCTTCGCAGAAAAAAATTATTTCAAGAGGCTATTTGGTAAATAATATTAATTGTTGCAGAAAATCATTATTTCAAGAGGCTATTTAGGTAAGAAATATTAATTATCAAAGAGCAAACTGAAGAAAACTAAAGCTTGGATACAACAAAATTTCCATGGACTTTTTGGAAGAGGTTTCTGTGTTAAAGAATAGATATTAAGGTACAAGAGGAGAAAACTATATCTTTTATTTCGAGAATTTTTCAATGGACTTCTTGGGCTAAAAAATCATTTCAGTGAGTTTACCATAGTCGTACCAACTATACATCGCCAGTCTTATTTTTCCAATCAAATACTCTTTTGCACTGTTAGATCTTGCAAACCTTATGGCAACAGAAGAATCTCAGTGATTGCAAATCAGCAACATAGCTCTATTATATTCCAGTGTAGGGTAGCATCATGTGTTTGTAGTTTGTAACGAGGCTTAGTTTGGTTTGGCTGCGATGGTTGTACCCCTCTACTTCTTTATGCGAAAGAGGAAGACCAAGTTATGAAAGCTTAACCTACGTAGTCACGAGCCCACAGTTGATGAAGCAGATAGTCGTACCGGCCCCCAGTGGCAAGCAATGTCCCTTCCATAAGTGACGGAGCATTGTTCTCCTTTCTTACATATATCTGCAACAAGAAAATCTCAACCTGATTATAAATTAATTTAAACACATTTGAATGGTTGTTCGGTGAACACCTGTTAAGCAATAGAGCTAAAGAGAAAGGGAAGCATACTACTGAAACCGTAAATAATACAAAAAAAAAGGCCCATAGAACATTTCAATCAAACAAATAAACAACTTATTCGTTGG
This sequence comes from Gaultheria prostrata, assembly GCA_036023075.1. NCBI lineage: Eukaryota > Viridiplantae > Streptophyta > Magnoliopsida > Ericales > Ericaceae > Gaultheria > Gaultheria prostrata. The sequence goes on from JAXBDA010010576.1 coordinate 1,882, forward strand.
ATATGAAAGAATAGTATTAGATTGTTAACCACCAACTCATCTAAAAGATTAAACTATTAGAAAGAGGGGTAACTTCATTATTTATACCTTCAACACGCCCCTACACATGTAGCCAGGCTTTCCTCCATAAGCAGACTAAACACATGTAAGTATTTAGTTATTATAGGTAGGCGGTGGGATTCAAACACACGATCTATTACCTGCTCTAATACCATTTTGAATTGTTAACCACCACCTCACCTAAAAGCTTAAGTTGTTAGAGAGAGGGTTAACTTTATTATCTATACCTTCAACAAATCTGATCGAAGTAGTTTCTAGAACTAACAAAACTAAATTGAATTGTGAGAAGTACTTTTTAAGAAAACAAAATATACGAAAAATGTTGCACACTCTTGGGTAGAAGTGAAAGAGTTTACAGAGAGAGAACGTAATAGAGAAAGGAGACTGTATTTCTGAATAATAAAAGGCTATGCTATTACACGTTTAAATAGAGAACCACTACACCTAAGAAGGAAAATATACTACGCTGAAAAGGAAATGATTACAAGGTATGATCACACTACTACCTAATTTACGCAATCAATACCTAAAATACAAGATACAGAATATATGATTACGATGTAATCATATATTCCTAAAATACAAAAGATACACTTTCACAAGAAGTGCATAACTCAATTGCAGAAGTTAGCTATTAAAGGTGACCGGTGCCCTAACCCTTTGACACTACACATTACTTTTGTAACTCAGCAATGCGTTTCACACCCATCCCTCATGTGCAACACACTCACTAGACAAAGATACGAACCCTACCCAAGTACTTCGCCTCTCATATCGTGTCACTATGTCAAGGTGGAACTCAACCATCAACCTCTAAAGCTAGCCATTAGGGCGAGGGCATCCGACGCTTATATCCTGCACATTACATTCGCACCAAGGAGATATGTGACTTCATTACACAAAAAATTGCCATATCGTTCACAAAAAGTACCCACAAAAAATTACTCAGTATCGTACTGCTTACGCTTCTCTGAGTTCCTCCACTCCTCATGCTATTAGAAAAACTTTACAAGCTTGAAAATTTTCCTTAATTGTGGAAAGACTACTCGATTACACCCTAGTACCCAAAAGTCAGACCAATGAACCTTCAATAGTTTCATAAATGGCGAACGGGGGAATATTAGAAAGATTTAAAACAAGAACTTTTAGTCGTGCAAAATCCTCAATAGTATTGTTTCCCTCTCTTCTTTAACTCTCTGTAACATAAAGGAATTGTAAGAAAGAGCACACAATGAAATAAAAAGAGAGATGGAAACGAGAGAAAAGTAAAAATATAGAACGAATAACCCTTCCATGATCCAAAACATGCGCCCCACAACTACTGAAATGCTGAAGGCTAGGTGCTAGCCATCACAATAGCATCACCAACTCGTAAACCCGCCCCATGAAAAGGTGAAGAACACTAAACATTGCTGCTAGCAGAGCCCAAGGAAATTTCCTTTTAAAGTTAGATCTATATCTCTTTAATACTGCTCCCATCTCAAAATAATTGTCCATGTTTCACTATTTAGAATTTTCAAAATATTGCTTATATTTTGTAATTAATAATATTTCGTAATTTGAATCTTTCTCCAATAAACTAAGTGAAATGTATCAAAGATTCAAACATCCATAGTGCAGGTACAAAAATATTTTAAATGAAAAATATTGGTCACCTCTTTTTTAGGTGTTCAAATAGTGAGATACGGACAAATACTGTGTTAAAACAACTCCACATCAATATTGTTCACCTCTTAAAATCTACAAAAGAGAAGGATACACAAAATGATCCACAGTGAAAAAAAAAAAGGAAAGAAGAAGAAGAAAAAATCTACTTAACAGAAACAACGTAAGAGCCTAAATCCCAGCCTTCATGCCGTAAACTATTCTTATCTTTCCTCCCTCCTTGGGTAAGGTTTAGTTTCTCTAACACTAGGTTTTTATCTTCTTATCGTGTCTATATTTCTTCTAAAATGCTTATTCTGAGCCTCAGCCTTATCAAAAAGCATGGAGCGATCCTAATTGGATTAAATGAAATGCACTAACTGCCTTGAGAAGACTAGGATGTGGGAGTGATTCCAATCCATTGCCCACTAGTAAGAATCTTGTTGGTTGCAACACTCCCCCGTACATGTGACCCCTGACTCGCACGTGGAGAAGTCAACAAAGGATCCGAAACATACGGAACAAAGTGCAACTATGGCACAAACAAAGGGGAAAAGCCTCCGAAAACCTAGCTCTGATACCATGTTTAAGCATCCAACTCAAAACCAATTGGCAATGAGTGGAGAGGCCGCCTAGGCTCATATACTAGCTTTGGAAGTTAAAATTAATCAATATGGGACAAGCTCTAACAATTATTTATATTCACAATACGCCCTCAACATGTAGGCAAACTCTCCTAAGACAACTGCAAAGCATTTCGATCCTACTTTGTCGGCATCCGGGATCGGAGTAATGATTAACAGGCGCAGTCACGGGCATTCGTATTTCATAGTCAGAGGTAAAATTCTTGGACTTACGAAAGACGAACAACTACAAAGCATTTGCTTGGTTTCGTGGTCACTGATTACTGTCTAGGTTCTGCGTGAGTTGAGTTCAATTCCCAAGCCCCCCTCCCTCTCTCTAGCAGCTTAAGTTTTTAGATGAGTTGCAGAGTTGGTGTTTACCAATCTAATTTGGCATCAGAGCCACGTCTTGGGTGGCCTCACCGCACGTGGTTGAGTCTCCATCGCGCGTTCTTTAGATGTTAATAACTGTAAATCAACAGCGCATTTTTCTGACATAAGAACACCTAAAAAAAGACAAGGTATGGATTCCAATTAACAATAGTTGGGTAACAATTTCAGCTGAAGTGTGGGATGTAACTGTCATCATATAATGATCAATGACAATTAGCTGCTTACTCGAATGATAGTGTTCCAAATTATGAAATGCATCTTGGATTAAATAAAGACTGGAGAGACAAGCTATATACCTGAAAAAACAAATCTCTGTGGTAATTCTCAGCTGGTGGCATGAGGGCATCTATGAACACATGTTTCTCAATCCTCCAAACCCTTAAATAGCTGAAAAGCTCTGACAGTTCATCAAGTGCCTTCCGTGTAAGTTTCTCTGCAATGGGAGATCACTAAAGATGATAGGATATCTTGCAAAATGTCACCTTAAATATCTCAACCCATCTAAAATTTAAGTACAACATAGCATACCAGCAGGAAGGGCACCTCGCATTCGAGCAAGGGCCTGATCTGCAACTCCACAGAACCTTAATCCTACTGTCTGCAATCTATTTACAGCAGCTTCTGCAAGATTGAGTTCCTGAAAGACAACAAAGTTTGAGGAAATAAAAATTATAACCCGAAAACAAAAATAATAAATGGTTCATATAGCATCTACCAGCAGCTACATATGATGTCAGTCTAGATGTTCAAACTCAGTTCCAAAAAAAAAAGTCTCGATGTTCAGACAATACTGGCAAATGGCTTCGAGTAGGGTAGTATAGGCAAATTGTACTTGCATTACTGGAAGCAGAGCACTTCATTTTAAGGAAATCTGCAGCAAGAAAGATATTATCTTCTTGCCCACTAAATGTGATCCTAGCTGCACAGTTATTTCTGAACGCCAACCCCCTTAAATACGCTTGTAAATTGTAAGACAATTTAACAGCGTGATGCTAATACGACCCAGTCAACCATCATTGGGTACTAAAGTGGTATTAAATTCTGAGTGCTAACGCCATTCAAAAAAAAAAATTCTGAGTGCTAATACTCGCTAGTTGTCCTTACAGTATATATCATGGATTTTGTGAACTGCATATTAAAGTGAAGAGATGACGGTTTGCATCTTTTGTAATTTCCCGGTTCTAGGAGGCCAAATTCCCATACCAAGTCCAATATTGAGAAACTCTGCCTGGGCACTTAGTTCAAAGATCAATGTTGGTACCGTGTGATTTATGCATTTCAAATCTGATGGAAGATATATTGGATGACCACCAAGTTTCAAAGTCATGGACTCAGTGCCTATCAACACGAACACCTCCTAGTGTGAAGAGGTGCCTTCCGGGCAAGTATGGAGGCATGTGCATCTATTCTGGACAAGGGCCATGTGCTCCAAATAGTTTAAGACGTACTATGTGCACATCAGCTGTGAGATGTGAGTAATATTTAAGCATTTGGCTTGAATGAAACGAAGGTTCGCAATGATCTTTTTATGGACAACCATAAGCAATTGACAAGAAGAGAAAAACGATCTGCAGTGAAATGATAGACGCGTTCAACCGAGAAAGAGTAGGAAATATGACAAGAATCCTCATGGTAAAAAAGCATATCAAACGTCTTCGACTGGATATCCAAAATGTTGAATTTGTGGCTCACCCCGAAGTAAAAAAAAAATCGATGAAGCTAGATGAAGTCAACATGTATTTTGCAAAACCAAGGCATTACAGAGTTCCATTGTTTTTAAGGCAACTGACATTTTCGCACAACCACCAAAGGAAACAACCCAACTCATTATGCCGTTCGAGATAGAATGTAATGCAAAAGATAATAACACCAGAAAAAATCCAGGATGCAGATGTCACTGTTTCATCGCGGTAACAATGATATTACAAAATAAATTTTTATGTAGTTTTCAACAATCTTTCCCTCACCTGTCGAAGTTGTCGTCTTATTACCACCCATTTTGACTTTCTTTCGGATGACTGAGGACGCAAAGTGCCCAACAGAGAGAGAAGCTTCATGTAAAAACCAGAAGAGGTTTTCAGGTCTTTCCACAAACCAAATAGCAAAAATATTCCAAGAGCTATACAGTAGCTATGCAATAGGTATACCTCTGCTACTTTCCATCTCTGCTCTACCTTTACCCCTATCCAGGACCAGATTGCCTCCAACAAATCTCCATGATTTAGATGAATATCACATGATTCTGAATTAAAAAAGTGATTTATGATGCCCATCGTTGCCTGCATATCAAGCAAGAAATACTCCAAGTTTTAACTTACAAATTTATATAAAAAATAATCAACATTATGGAGGTAAATAAATGAAAAAAGGTGAACCACAGTGTGCATAATTCACTTGTTGAGCCATAATTTTTGACTTGGCGCAAAAAGAATTACTACCAAGATGTGTGGTGGATAATTTTCACATTCAGCAATAGAAAAATAAAATGACGGGTCACGTCTATGATTTGTTTTGATAGGTTATCAAACAAAACAAAAAAATGCCAGAACTGTGAAAGTCATGGTGGATTATTCTTATAACCACCAAAACGATACCAACACCCACGCAATGTTCGGAACGGAAGGTGTCATTCATTCCTTGTTCGAGCACTTGTCAATAAAAATGGAGTTACCATAAGATAAGGAAAAGATTAGCATGTCAACATGCATGCTAAATTGCTAATATATCCTATGCACATGTCCCACGACCAAAAAAAGAAGGGGTGCATGGAAGTTACAGAAGGACAAGTGGAAAATACCCATGTTCTTTGTCACTTTCCACAATACAAGTTCAAATGCTGAGTGGTTATAGATAAAAGAAAACTACCCAATTTCTCAACGTGGATGAATTGAGCGGAAAACTGCTCCACTTTCTAACGTGGGATGGTGGGAGAATATGGTTGGTCTTTGCCTATAAAGGCAGTTTTCGACACAATTTGGACGGAAGGACTTTTGGAGAAGATTTCCAGAAAAGTCAGAAAAAAAAGAGGAAAACAGAGAGAACATACAAAAAAAAAAAAAAAAGGTCTGAAGAAGAAGGAAGCACGAAGCAATTCAGCCAATTTCAAGCGTGGGTTTCAAATCCTCTCTGCTCTCTCTCTCTCTCTCAATCTTCCACAATCCATTACCAAAAGGCGATGAGCCGATGATAAATTGCTCACTGCCATGTGTTTGGTTCACAAAATATTTGTTCATTACGCCCCCATGTGGCCATAGAATGAACAATCTTTTATGGGCCAAACTAGAAGAATTTAATTCAAATGTTGTATCTCTTGTTTAACCCCCAAAATATTCGTTCATTATGCCCCCATGTGGCCATATAATGAACCGTATATTGTTGGCTAAAGAACCCGTTCATTACGCCCCCACGCGGCCATATAATGAACGGTGTTTTGCGGTCTAAAAATTGCCCTACGCAAGCTTTAAAACGATGCCCCTTTTGGCCTCAAAAAATGCCCACTCGGCTGTAAATATGACTCCCCTTGTGGACTCAAAATTTGCCTTTATTATACTTGTTCATTACGCCCCCATGTGGTCATATAATGAACGGTATGTTGCGGCTTAAAGAATCCGTTCATTACGCCCCCACGTGGCCATATAATGAACGGAGTTTTGCGGTCTCAAAAACTGTCATTCGTGGCTATATAATGAACGGTATTTTGTGACTAAAAAAGTTTGCCTCCACAGCTAATTATACAATCTATGTGGTCCAGAAAATTAAGATAAAAATCTAAGCCTTGAATTGGCTTTTAACTGCCACAAAAAGCCCCAAAAGTCTGGTGAACAATTCCCGACCTTGGGTCGTTCATTTTCAATTTCGGGCAAATAAAAAGCACTGTTATTGTGCTTTTAAAATTTCTCTCTCAAAGATCATTATAGTTTTGGAAAATTAATAACTCCAAAACTAATGTTGTGTGGCACGTTACAATTGTGGGTTTTGATGATAAAACACATTGCATCACAATTTTTAACCTTCACATAGCCCACACATGGTTTAGCTTTTATGACCAAGAGTTCTGGTCATTTTGAAACTGTAAAGGAAAGGGTAAACATTTTACTACACATAAGGCTAAAAGTTTCTCCTCATTGGTGCAAGCAATATTTAAATTGTGGCTCGAGAATAAGTGCTGAAAGATAAAAGAAATTAATCAGCCTTATAAGTGTTGCCTAAAAAGGAGAAATCAGCCTTATAAATATGTTGCCTTCAAAGGGAAAATTATGTTCACTAAAGCCACTGTTTTGAACAAAATTTCGATGTGGTGATTTTAATGTGATTGTTTAAACACAATTCTGTGTGTTCAATCCATGTACAAAATTTACTTTGCTAAACAATAGCCTGCCACAGTTATAAAAGAATTTGGAACTACGTTAGACTTGATTCCGAGTCAAACTCGGATACGTAGGCAATCCATTTAAATGGGTACAGTCACAAGTACGGTGAACCCAAAAGTTCACTAAAACAAACCAAATACATGTTCCCGGAACTACGTTAGACTTGATTCCAAATTAAATTTGGATACGTAGGCAACCCATTTAAATGGGTACAGTCACAAATTTTGTGGACACTAAATGTTCATTAAAAATCAAAATTGTGAACCTCAAATGTTCATTAAAAATCCACAAAATAAATAAAAATGAGGGATTGGCATATGAATGATAAGGGACTAGGTGCCAACCTAGTTGGGATGTGCTCTTCTTATAGTGATGCCGCAAATTCCTAAATTTATAAATGAATCTCGAAGATTCACCAATGACCCGCAAAGGCTCGCCAAAATAAATAAATAAATTACTCAAGCATGAACTACGTTTGGCTTGATCCCAAACCATGGGTATGTAGGCATCCTGGATTTTATATCTAGGTCCAGCCCCAAAAATAAATAAAACCCAATTCCCCTTTTCGTTTATTATGAAAAGAGGATTAAAAAAATAGTTGGAATCAAAGGGTTATCTTTTGAAATGAAAGATGTAATTTAGGGATATTTTATATCTTGAATGGGTCCGAACCACTTAATAAAAACTTGTTTTCTTTTCATGCGAGCGAGATTTTGTTAAGCAAAATAATCAAATTTTTTTGTCTAACATCATCACTATACCATTAATTGGTGAATTAAGAAGATGGGATTATGCAACACCTTGCTTAATTAAAAACTATACAAAATATATCGATAAAGAACTCAGAGCAAGTGGTGCAACATATTAGAAGTATATCACAACACTTTGTGCCTCATCTGATTCAAGTTGCATCACGTTTTGAAAAGAAGACAATATTATGTCAGAAAACCTTCCTTTGGGGATAAACATGAGACCTTCCTTTATAATAAACAATTAAGCCTCTCTAATAGCTAGAGCTTAAGAGCAGTTTGTTAGAAATTAAAGCACAAGTAAAAGAAAGCAAGGTTCTTTGTCCAATCTCACTGTGTACCACAGATCGTATGGCATAAATGCTGTTTCCCAAAACTAAATATCAGTATGCAGCATGCATGTCTCTGCCTATAATGGTCCAAGTGGCCAATATAAAAGGACATTCTCTAGTCACACGAAGAACCCCTATTGACAACTGCTTAAAGGCAAAGTCACACAACAGAGTTACAATTTCTTGAGCAGAGCAACTTCAACTCTCAAGATGAGTTGGTTG
>JAXBDA010010577.1:0-10272 GCA_036023075.1 Gaultheria prostrata
TCAGTTTGGTGGCTTTGCTTGGTTGGATGGTTCTTGGGTTGTTTTGGCTTGTTAGGTGGTGTTAGGTTGATTGGTGCAAGTTCAAGCTCCTTTTCACAATCCTCAGGTAACCATGATTGGTCCGTTTCGTCATCGGGAGTGCCCGAGTGCATCCCGGGTTCAAAATCGGGGTGTCTACAAAGTGATCGGGGATTCGAACCTGGTAGTTTCACAAGCAAACGGCGACTGGAAAGTCAAGGAAGACAAGTTGAAGCCTTACCATAAGGACCTTGACGAACTGATTCCACGATTTCAGGTAGTCACTTTCACACATGTGCCTCGATTAAACAACCGCTTTGCTGATGCCTTGGCAACATTAGCCTCCATGGTGGAGATACCCAATGGAGTCAAACTCCGACCAATCATGATTGAACAAAGGGACAAGCCCGTTTATGAGTACGTCATGGCTATTGATGAGCCTGACGATGGTCTTCCTTGGTACCACGACGTCTGGAACTTCGTTGAAAAGGGCGAATACCCGGCTGGAACTGCCAGAAAGGACCAGATAGCTCTCCGAAAGCTTGCGTCTCACTACATTATCTGCGGGGGCAGGCTATACCGAAGATCCCACTGCGGAATGCATAAACTCTGTGTAAACGGCGAAGAAGCAACTAAAATCATGGAAGAAATCCACAATGGAGTTTGTGGCCCTGACATGAACGGGGCAATGCTTGCCAAGAAAGTCTTGCGACAAGGATACTACTGGTCTACAATGGAGACCGAGTGCATCGAATACGTGCGAAGATGCCACAAATGCCAGATTCATGCCAATCTCATGCACATACCGCCATCGGAGCTACACTCCATGACTTCACCATGGCCTTTCTCAACCTGGGGTATCGACGTCATCGGCAAGATCACCCCGGTTGCTTCAAACGGGAACAAATTCATCCTAGCCGCCATCGACTATTTCACCAAGTGGGTTGAGGCTGCCTCATGCACAACCCTTACAGCGGTTCAGGTCGCTCACTTCATCAAGCAAAACATCATCTACTGGTATGGCGTGCCTCACGCATTCGTGTCTGACAATGGTGTTCATTTCAAGGGTAGAGCTGCGGAAGTTCTCGAAGATTTTGGGATTCAGGTCCACAAGTCGACCGTCTACCGGCCGCAAACCAACGGAGCTGTTTGCCAACAAAACCATCAAGTCAATACTGGAAAGAACAATTCAGTCTGCAAAGAACTGGCATGAGCAGCTGCCGTTAGCACTTTGGGGATATCAGACATCTATCCGTACTCCGACAGGGGCAACACCCTATTCTTTGGTTTACGGTATGGAAGCCGTTCTCCCTATTGAGCTTGAAGTGCCATCTCTACGGGTCATGATAGATCAGACATCGAAGAAGCTGATTGGCAAAGCGCAAGGTTCGAAGAACTCATGTTGTTCGACGAAAGGAGGCTCAAAGCCTTATATCACATTCAAGGGTATCAGCGCCGAATCGCACGCGCTTTCAACAAGAAAGTCAAATCCAGGAATTTACAAGAAGGAGACATGGTTCTGAAGGAGATCCGGGCTCCAATTTTCGATCCACGTGGGAAATTTCGGCCGAAGTGGGCAGGGCGATACATCATCAAGAAAATTCTGTCTTGAAGCGCAACTCAGCTCATCGATCTTGATGGTAACAAATTCTCTACATTGGTCAACATGGATCAACTCAAGAGATACTACCCCTGAGAGAAGCTCGCTGGACTGAAAACCGCAAGGGCGGGCAGTGCTAGGAAAAAATTAGAGCAAGTCTGCTAGGTCGAAAATCCACATTGGGCGGCTTAGGCAAAATTCAAGACAAAATCAATTGAACTACGTCATGACCTGATTCCTTTCTTAAAGGATACGTAGGCATCCTCACATTGAGGATCGGTCGCAATCTTTTGAAACATCTCTTGAGTTGATCCACAGCCGTCATTCGCGCTTACAATCACAATCAATGAGAATCAAAGCAGAAAATTTTCATAATTCACTTTTATTCAAACTAATTTCTTCGATTACATGGCTGAGCATGAATATTTCAAACACAACAAAAAACAAAGCTTTGACCCACATGAAACATGTCAGGGGTCAGCAATTTATTTCGAGTACAATAAGACTAAAGCAAAAGTCACATTTGATTCTCATTCTCTCTTGATGCAATCTCTTGTGTTAACCATATTTTGTAACGCCCTGGAAGCACAATACTGGAATACTGATCTCTGGGAACAGTGGCATGCCCCCCAAGTACGTTGATAAGCCTAAATGGTTGCATGATTGAAGTTGGGCACATCAAAATCTTCGGGATATGCAGACGGTATTGCTTGACTAACACCGAGCTGTCGGAGAATGCGGTACGGAATGTAAAAGGTCCAACAGGTTAGACCTGCTAGCACTACTCGATGGCGTCCCATGTTGCTCATTGTCATAGTGGGACGAGTCAGCCAGTTCAAGCGCCAGGAAATGGTATCCTCTTTCAGCTGAGAAAGCACCTGAACCCAACCCGGGACACTCCTGTGAAACTCCCGGTAATCCCTTTGAACGAAACCCTGTGTTTCGTGCACCCTGTTTCGCGGCACTGCCTCCAGTAGAGCAGCCTTGCCACACAACCAAATCTACATGAGAGAAAAGACAAGTAAGAAGTCATAGAAAACCTAAACCTGAACGTTGAGGTAAAAAGAGAATGAGTGCTAAAACCAGAAAAATGAGAGCTGAGTGAGAAACCTACATGTAGGAGCAAAGCATTTCCTTCAAAAACATTGGTCCGCCCAGCATGGACTCCATCCAAGCCCATCAAAGTTTCAGTCAAAACAATCGGAGCTACATCTTTACGCTCCTCAATCTGCCTGGCCACTCCTACCAATGCCACACTTGCCTGATGATCTGAACGGACAAACAAAAATGCCGCCAGAATTACAAGGCACAAAGCAAAACCTTCAGGACGAAACTGGTTGATCAAGCGTGGGACATTCAGCACACCTCCCTGGATCATAGACTTTGCTGCACTCTTTCTCAAACCCAGTTTTGAAGACAGCACGTCCGCATAATTCACTCTATGAAGAGGAATGACTGGCGTCTCCAAGTCGAAACCTCCAAGGTATGCATGGAACTGTTCCACCGTGGGGCATAGCTCTTGCAAGCCGAAGCGGAACACATGCACTTCCGGATCCCAGAAGCGAACAGCAGCATGGAGCAACTCAGGACGTATGGTTACATCCCGAATGTAACGCATTGATGCCAACTTATGGTCACGAAAGTTCAGCCAGCCCAGGCGATCAAGTTCGTCAAGCCAAGGGCGGACCAAAGCCGAGATACTAACGGCCATTAAGAGAAAGTGGAAGAGGCTGTGGAGAATGAGCATGTCATGAAAGCAAGGCTACTTATAGCCGTTCTAGCAAGAAAAGTTCAAAAATCTCAAAAAATACACGCCTCGGGAAGCGTGCCGCATCAGGAAGCGTAAAGGTCAAGCAAAATTTGTGATTTTTCTCAAAATAGGTTTGGTTTAGCCTTTCAAGGCTCTTGGACGTGCAAACATGCATGGGGAAGTCACAACACAGACCAGACTGCAAGCAAACAGTGTCAGAAGTGGGCCTTTCAAACTTGACACCTCACGACATCAATTCTTTCACCGTGCGGCACCTATTCCTACACTGCACGGTGTCAGTGGCCATTCTTGGCCAAAAATTCCAATTTTGGCCCTCCGGGACCCATTCCATGCTACTTTTGGCCACTTTTCTTGCACATACAACTCCAAATAAGTATCCAAGACTTAGTAGAGGAATTGTTCGGCATTTTCAAGAACGTCTCGATAGGCGGATACGCCGAAAACCCCGGATACGAAGATTCGGGTGAGATTTTGTGACTTATTCTACAAATTCTCAGGATATTCACTACAAGCAAAGGTGTATCATGTATTTTCAAAACTCGGGAAACATTTGTCAAGCACATTTCCGGGATTCATCAAGTTTCTGTTCATTTGGAAGGCCCGAGCCCGCCAAAAACCGAGTTCCGGCACACCGAATTGGAACTTTTCAAGATTTGCTCAAATTCATGGGCTTGCAAGCATTCTAGCATACTTCCGGGGTGTGCGTGATTAATCGGGCCAAATTATCAAGTTTCGGGGCGTTTACACTCTAAATTCCTCCCATTTTATTCTTTTTTTCAGTTTCCTACATAAAGCCAAAAAGTGTCCAATTCTATCGAGTCAATTCACATGTCTCTCCTAGTCTTAAACGGCTTACACATACATTTCCCCACGGTGTCTCACACGCTCTCAGTGCTAGATTTAGTTTACTAGATTCAAGTTTTTGTTAATGTGAGTCATTTTACATAACGAAATGCTGATTTCTATAAAACTGTGTGCAAACATCCATCCATATCATAAGAATGTGCATCTATCCAGGGGTAAAACAGGCCTTACGTCATCATCAATACTACCACGGCACGCAGACCGCATCCATGGAAATAAAATAAAAAACGGGCAAACAGGCGCCCAAGTCAAAAGCAGGCACGCAGGTCTGGCCTACCTACTCAAGAACGGGCCCTCTTCTACACCTGTGGTCTAAACTCCTCGGACTCAGTAAGATCCGTGTCCTCCTCCTCGCTGTTATCAGTCTCTCCGTGCCTTAACATCCACCGTGACGGCGGAGCTGGACCTCCTGGTACACTCCCTCCTGGTCTCTCAGCTGAAGACTGGCAACCTCGAAGCTCTCTGTCAGATGGAGGAGCTACAGGGCCACCTCCAACACACCTCGCCCTCCTGAGCTCTGACCTCGGAGGTGGAGACATACTCTACACAACCAAAGCAATTTTCATTAGTATACAAGGCTGATATACAAGTTTGCAAGCACAAAAAACACAAGTAACAAGGCAAAAGGATTACCTGAGAAGTCCCTCTGCGAGGAGAAGGGCTACGACCAGCTCTACGCCCAACTCCTCTGCTCGCTCCTCCCGCAGCCCTGCCTGCGCCACTGCCTCTCTCAGCCCCCCAGGCACCTCGGCCTCTATTGCCGCCTCTGACTCTGACTCTGACTCCATCGCCTCTCTCGGCACCGTGACCACCGCGGGTTCCACCTCTAGCTCCCCGAGCTCCTCCACCGCCTCTGGCACCTTTGCCTCTGCCAGTTCCGCCCTCTCGAATCACCACTCCCGGCTTAGCTCGGGGATGCACTGCAGGAACGTTGCCTATCATCAGCCGGCGCACTAAAGCCTCAAGATCCAAGATCAGCTGATACGACTCTGACACCCAGCTGGCAGGGATCTACAAAACAAGATAAAAGCGTTACACAGGTATTTCAAATAATGCTTTAAGAGAATGCGAACTAAGTTGTATTTTCTTTCTTTTACAGGTTACCTGAACAGAAGTAAGGTCGTGCGGAGGTGCAACTGAAGGGATGTCCACCACTCCCATCATCCCTCCAGCTGTCTGGACCTCTATCTCCCTCCTCAACACTGGCAAGGCAGTCTCAGTGGCTGCTATAAGCGTCTCCACGTCTAAGAAGCTAGCCAGGTCCTCAGTCAAGAAGGCGTCCCAGTCTGAGGAATTGCTTAAAGGAAGCTCAGTGTCCAGCACAGTGTACCTCTCTATCTCCACCCGTGTGTACTCGTCAGTCCGCTATACGCCAGGGGGGATACGCCCTGGTATCCTGAAGTGCTCCAACCTAAGGGACTGACGAGGCACCCTCTCTCCCAGGTACCACTTCCAACCGTACGGGGACTCCAGCAGCACCCGTCCCCGTGTCACCTCCCTGCTCCTCTGCATGTACTCGTCCGGGACATCATCCCAGACGTGCCACCTCACCTGCCAGGAATTTCGACTTCATCAGAGAAAGTTGAACACAGAATAGAAAGCTCAAATTGAAAGCAAGTGCGAAGTCATACCGTACTCCCGTCAGTCTGGTCCAAGAAGCGGCGGAAGTCGTTTATCCTTCCCACATGTATACCGGTGCCGCGGTGCCCTCGGTCCCACCTCGCCGCTCGGGGGATCACCGCCTTGTCGTCATGTCTGTTGGCTGGTGGATACATCCCCAGCACCTCATAAGCCCACACCTGCATGGTTAAAGGCATCATCAGCAAACAAAAGCAACAATATACATGACAATATCTCAAAAATACTGGAAAACAAAAAAGAAAGCAGGTAAAGTCTTACCTCAACCACCCTCCAGAAGCCGCCGAGGCTCGTCCCCTCGTCGCGGCTAGCAGAACCCAAGAAGCAGTAAAGAGTGCACAGAGCAGCACCTCCAAAGTCCAAGCTGGACACCCTCCTCAAGTCCGCCAGTGCTGGGAGCCAACCCAAGTGAACCCCACACTGCCTGTTCGGAAACAGGGACACACCAAACAAGTATTGCAAGTAAGCTCTAGCCATTTGTCCCGCCTCAGTCGGCGACTCTGGCTTGTGGTCCCATATAACCGGCAAGTGGTCAAACCGCACCATGGGCTCTCCCTCTCCAACCTCTCTCCCCAGAAAGTACCTGATGGCCGCTTTGTCCCTGTACAGCCCCGAGTCAAACGGTATCGGCTCCCCGCCGACTCTCAGACCAGTGATCGCCGAAAAGTCCAGTGGCGTCACTGTCATCTCAGCAAACCTCAAGTGAAACGTGTTGGTGGTGTCCCACCAACGCTCAACTAAAGTGCTCAGCAGCTTGCGGTCCGCCCGTGTCGGCGTCAGGAGCCGAATAAACTCCATAAAGCCCGTGCTCGCCACTATCTCTCACCGCCCCTGGCAAGCTCTCAAAATGCTCAAGGGAGTCTGACGAACCTCCGTACACAGGCAAGGAGGTGTGTCGCTGATTCAAGAAGCAAATACAAGTCTATCAGGCAACGGTAATAGAAGCATACAAATACAGAATCGAAGAGCAAGCACAGTAATCAAAATGCAAATAATTGAAATGCATACCAGTGGACGTGCCGAGATATGGGTCTCCGGGTCCCTCCGCAAGGTTGTCTCACAGTAAAACAAGTGTACCGGCTAGTACACGTCACACCCCAGCGGTATAAAGAAGTGCACCCGTGGCACGTAAGTCTCTGGAGTAAACGGAGCCCTGCTGCTCTCAGTTATCTCCACCTCTGTCGCCAAGGACAACGGCTCTCCCGTAGCCTTAACTCCTCCATGCCTCTCCTCCAGGACCACGTCCTGAACGTGCCCCGGCACTCTCTCCTCCAACACCTCAATAAAGGTCGGATCCTCCCGAAGAATCCGTCTCAAGTCCTCGTCACTCACTCCCTCCAGGGTATCGACCAAGCCGAAACCTGGAGTCCGGGAAGAACCAACTGTAGTAGGGACAACTGGTGGGTCTGAACTCTCTCCACCGCCGGTACTTCTTGTACCCAGTGACTGAGCCAAACCTCTGAAAACCCGAGAAGCTATCATAGTGGGTCCAGCCGCCTTAGGGTGTGCCTCCTCCATCTCCTCGCCACTACTGCTCGAAGCCCGAACCTTCTCAACAGTCACCGTCTCCCCTCCCAGGTCACTCCTGATCACCGGGATAGCTACTGACGTCCGCTCACCTCCTACCGGCACCTCAACAACCAGAGAAGTGCTCGAAAGGTCGCTGGGTATCAAACTCTCCTGTAAACCACTCTCAACACCCTCCCCGACGGGTCTCTGCTCAACGAGGACGTGTATACCCTCAATGTCCATCTCCACCTCGGAAACCCGTGTACCCGTGTCCAGCACGTCAACCTCCATAGGTCCTGAACCGCTTTCGCCACCCTGCATGGCAACATTATAGTCTCCAGTAGGCCAATCATCAGCAAAACTACTCACCGGGGCACCATCCGTGGCCGACGGACCACCACCACTACCAACCGGAACATGGATCTCACCCATTGCCACCGCACCACCACCAGGAGCCACCGTGGGTGGCCCCTCGCCACTTGCTTCGGCCATGCATAACCCATCATCACCAATGGCCGCCGTACGGGGTCCCGATCGACACCGTGCGGTGCTCGGTACCGCTGGAACTCGCCATGGACGTACCAACTTCAGTCGGCAGTGGGACACCAACAGCCGATTGGGTGGCCGTGATTTCCTCTCTCTAAATCGACGACGATGGTTCATCGCCGGACAGCAACAATCGGTCCTCTTCACTGCTAGAACTCGCCATGGGTTTGAATCTCAAAGATTTGATCAAAGTTTTCGGTGAAGAAGAAGATTTCGGACAAGAGAGATTAGTTTTCACTTGAGAAAGTAACTGATCATCCAATTTGAATCAAAGAGCAAAGAAGCCGGAAGAAGTTTTGGTGGGTACAACTTATTTCAGCCGAAAATCGCTCTCGACACCGTACGGCGTGGTAGTCTAAACCGTGCGGTGTATGTTTCAACACCGTACGGTGTCCAACCTTTTCCCTCATGAAAAATTGCACTTTGGTCCCTCATTTGCTCATGCTTCCAGAAAGGCCCGTCACTTTACCCGAAACCATGCTTTTTGGGCAAATCAAAATTTTCAATCCTCTACGGTATTAAGAATTTCCCGAAATATTTTTAACGGTTTCCGAACCTCCCGAAATGATTTTTGACGGTTTCCAAGCCTCCGAAATTATTTTTAACGGTTTTCGAACCTCCAGAATTATCTTTTACGATTTTCAAACCTCTGAAATTATTTTTAACGGTTTTCGAAACCCCGAAATTATTTTTTACGGTTTTCAAACCCCCGAAATCATTTTTAACGGCTTTCGAACCTCTAGAATTATCTTTAACGGTTTTCGAACCTCCGAAATTATTTTTTACGGTTTCCGAACCTTCCAAATTATTTTTAAACAGTTTTTGAACCTCCAAAATTATTTTAACTATGCGACACTCACGAACACAGCTTCAACCGTATTGTATCATGGACCGCACTTACGTGATACAATCCAGCCACCTTGTATCATGGACCGCATCTACGTGATACAAAGCTTTATCCACCGTGCTGTTGTACTCGCTTTAGCCCTTACCACATCATGGACCGCATCTACGTGAAGGGTGCTTGCGACTTAGAGTTGTAATAAATAGCGTCGCCCCAAGCGTAGGGCTAGGTCGGTTGTAGCATAATAACTCGGAAGTCCGAGGTCGAATCCACAGGGAAGGGTCGGAGCTAGTGAGAGGTTTACTTTACGGTAGGGGTTTTGGCGTTAGGACGACCAACCTTTTGGTTTGGTTTGGAGTTTTCTCTACTTGAAAATTACTAGAAAATAAAGATGTAACGATAATTAAAGATAGACGAGGTCTAGGGGTTTATACCACCCATGACTACGGATATTTAATGGCTCTCACTATAACTCAAGTGAGAGACAAAATCATTTGCTCTCACTCGGAAGATTTAACGACGAAGCTCAATTTAGGTTTAACAATGGGATAAGTTCGTTGAGGCATTTTTACAAACACTTAGAATGCTATAGCTCCAAGCATCATGTGTGGCAAGTGGTCAAGCCCTTGCCTACACAAGATCAAAAAGTTAACAATTCTAAGTTTTGATACATAAAATTGAACTAACCCAATGAAAACCTATTTTTACCACATGAATGGGGTTTGGAAATGGAAAGAAACTCAGTCAAGCATTTTATCGAACACCTAGAGTGCCATGGTTCAAAGCATTGTGTGTGCCAAGGTTCTTTGTCTACACCCAATCAAAGAAGTTAACAACTCTAAGTTTAGACCGAAAATAGGAGTTTAATCCATTCACAAACCCAACAATAAACACAAAAACGTGAAAAACCATCAAACACCGAAGTCATGGGGTGATTTTCACCCCTTAACCAAGCCTAAACTACTACTCAAACATGCTTAAATTAACCAACAAGGAGAAAAACGTGATTAAGGAAAACATGATGAAAATGGAAATAAACTTGAGATTAACAAAGATAAGAAGAGTACTTACAACATTTGTGAAGGAAAAAACCTTGAATCAAAGAAAAACTACCCTAAAAACTAGAGAAAAGGAGGAGAGAATGGGGGAGGAAGAAGAAGGGAGGTAGAGAGAAAGTCTCTCCCCCAACATCCCCTGAAATCTGTCAAAGGAGCCTATTTATAGTCCTCAAAAAAACCGTGCTAAACTTATTACAAAAATGCCCTTGATCGCCAACTTTTCGCCCAGAAGTCTGGTGCTTGAACCGGTTCAAGCTTTTGCTTGAACAGGTTCAGCTCACATTTTTAACATTCTGATTTGCTTGAACAGGTTCAAGCATGGAAAAATGCTCTTGTCGCTTCTCCTTGACTTCTTGACTTTCCGGCGGATTTTTGACCCGACTTCGCGGGCACGCCCCGGCTTCGTCCGAACTCGGAATGCCGC
>JAXBDA010010578.1:0-10272 GCA_036023075.1 Gaultheria prostrata
TCTTTCTCCACCGACTTAATCAACCGACATTAACTAGTCTAGAAATCTCCTAATTATTGCACATGTGTTCAATACCAAAATACTCTACATACTTCTAGACACTCTTGGACTAGATAATTTACTACACCTTTCTAGAAACTTCTCTAGATATTTTTGCTTAGGTAATTTTAATACATATTTTACATATCTCTAGAAGGTTACAAATTACATTTTTAACAGAAAGTGACGAAAAAAGGGAACGTGAACCAACAAAATCAAATGACTCAGGTCTTGTATGAGTCCTGGTATGGCATGGGATTTGAGCATTTAAGCACAGATGATCTTAACAACATGAGTGGCTTGATTACGCAAAAATTAATAGAGATTCAAAGGAGACTTGAGTCTTGAGGTGATTTTTTAGGGGTTTTTTTTTTTTTTTGTCATTTCTTTCTTGACTCCCCATTATTGTGATGATGAAATTTTTTAAATTTTATTACATTTTATTTTTATTCTAAGTACACACACATACATGTTTTTTCTGATAATCGAGAACTTAACCGTACAAAAGGCTTGAAGTTGATCAGAAACCCATGGCTGCCACTACTTTGATCCTTTGAAAATCATTGGCCATGTTTGGGCCGTCAGAAGTTTGTTGAAGCATTATCCACTTCGAATATGTTCTTACAAATTCAATATCCAAACACAACAGAAATCGACATCGATGCCACCCATAGTTTTTAATATCGGCCGATACTTACCGTATCGGCTGATTCGTCTCAGGATTTGGAGGTTTCGATGTGGATATGTACCAACCGTATCGGCCCATACACCCCAAAAGTTACAAAAATTACAATTGCTACACCTTGTTCCCGCGATTTATCGTTCGGTACGCCGGTTCCCAATACACCGATACCGCTATTTAAAACTATAATGCCACCAGAAAAAGCGAGCATAACATTGAGAACTAAACAGTACTCTCTTTCTTTTTGACTAAATTCGTTGCAATAGATTTAAAAAACCGATTACTGCCCTTTAATTGGTTATATTAAATTGCTAAAAAATTAGCCATTTTTGGTCCGAGATAGGTGTGTAAATGTTCACATAAGCGCACCCTAATTTATCCTTGCTAAATCTGTTTATAATTTTATTTGGAGTTTGACACGTGGGAGCGATGTCCGGCCCAAAGCTATATGATCGGTAGTTGTCCAGGCTAACAAATTATAATTGAGAGAGAGAGTTCTTTGGGAGGAGTAGGGTATTTTTGGGGGCAGCTTATAAAAGGAACACGCATAACATCATAAAGGGGGCCGGCGACGGCTTAATGAGGAGACCCATGGCTGAAAGGCAGTGTTTCACATAACTTTTGGAGTCCGATCAATGGCCGGTTAAACCTCTAGGGTGTAGATGAAGTTTGTACTCCAAGTAATGTAATCGCTTTAGTTTGATTTACTATTGTGGTTGTCAGAACTAGATGATTTCATGATTATATAATTAGTTTTACTTTTTCCACATAATTGTGTGTTTGTTATCCGCAGTTTCAAATACCATTTCCTACAATGGTTTCTAGTTGAATTCATTGTAATTGACCGTGACTGATTATAACAGTAACTGTAAGATGCGTCGTGCTATTAGACGTTCTGTGCCGATTGAGATGGATTACTAGTTAGATAGTTTGCACTAGGTGGAGATAATCTATGCCGCTTGATGATGCATGAATTTTTTTAGGAGAAATATATGGCTAGGGCCCGCGAACCCTAATGGTATCCGGTAAATCCAAACTAGAAATCCTTCCATTGAAATAAATCTAGTTACACAGGGAGTGGATTCTAAACCCTAGATCTTTTCTTGTATTGAATTTCTTTACATTTAATTGCTTTAAATTACTGTCTTTATAAGTTTTCCAAAAATCGCCAATCAAAATTTAATTTCTTTAATTAGTTTAGAAATTAATTGAAACTGTTGTGGGTTAACCTTATAATCTATGTGGATGATACTCGAATACTTACCACTATTCAAAAGAGTAATTATTCAGCTCAATTGATTATTATTATTATTATTTTTGGATAGCTGGATATACCAACCAGTTGGAAAGAAAGAGTTGCAGCGAGCATGTAGTGCCGTAGTCTATGGGGTAAATACAATCAATTATTTTTGTTACAGGAAAACAACGATCAGTCTGGGATGTAGCAGGCCATGGACCATAATTTGACGAGAAGAGAGATCAACCGCCCTTCTCTCTGAGGGAATGCAGAAGAAATCCTTGGCAAACACATTGATGAGAGCCGAGTCAGTCATTGTCGACACATCACGTACTAAGTTACCAACCATGTGCCATCTTCGTGTCGAATTACAAGCCCACACAGAGAAGAGCGCTGGTGAGGTTTAAATAGCCCCAAGAGTATATCACATCTTCTTTCTTCCTCTTTTTTTCTCTCTCTTCCTTCTCGCTCCCCTCTGACCCAGACTCCCTCTCCTCTCTCCTTTGCTTTGCTTTCTTCTCCTACCTCCATGGTTTTGAGATTGTCAAGACTCTGTCCTTAGGGAGAGACGATCTCCCAATCAGATGGTCGAGACTCTCTCTCTCCTTTGAGGTAAACAATCTCCCCACCATTTTTTACTCAGGGAACCATATCTTATTTCACAGATCTGGGATTCGGCTCCTACAAACAATTGGCCTTGGGGATGTTCTGGCTTTGACCTTTGACCTGCAGCAGGCCTGGGAATGTATGGTGCATGGTGCAAACCATGATTTTCCCCACCCAACCTTCTTGAGCGGAATGGGTTCGACCAGGGTTTTTGCTAAAGGGGTCAAGAATTAGAACTATGCGATTCGCTTTTCCAATTTGCTAATCGGAAGAAACAATTAGATTAACAAGTACTCCATATCAAAAAACATAGATATATGCTGATAAACAAACTTAGCTTTCCCTTACAAGCAACCCCTACGACTTTTCATACTTTGGAAACAATGAATACTCCACACAAATAAAGCACTAAAGCAACACCGGAACAGTCAACAGAGAACCATATTTCTAGATCCAAGGCAATAGCGGACAGCCAACAGTTCCATATTTAGAAATCGATCAATAATGAAACAGATAACCATCACACATTCAATTATGTGCCCACAGGCCAGAGCTTTAAAATACTAATATAACACAAATTTGGGGAAACTTATCTAGAGTTTGG
Source organism: Gaultheria prostrata (assembly GCA_036023075.1). Classification (NCBI taxonomy): domain Eukaryota; kingdom Viridiplantae; phylum Streptophyta; class Magnoliopsida; order Ericales; family Ericaceae; genus Gaultheria; species Gaultheria prostrata. The sequence continues at coordinate 3,169 of JAXBDA010010578.1, forward strand.
ATTTCACCAAGAAGAGATAGGTTTTTTAAAACCCCCTTTGTTTTGTTCCTATTGTCGAAATTTGCTTCAAAACTCTCCAACAAGTGCAAATTTTTTATTTTGAAAATTTGAGATTCCAAACACAAAAAAATGAAAACAGTTCACACTTCAAATCAGGTAGAGAGAAAGTCGGAGAGAGAGAGAGAGAGAGAGAGTACCAGTTGGGTCAAGCGGTGGAGCCTAGAAGAGATCTTGTTTCGTGTTTGACTTTTTGACCACTGTTGTATCTACTTGCCTTCGCCCATGGGTTCGATACCGGAGCTGGCTTCATGCGGCTTTTTCTTGTTTTGTTTTTTTGTTGTGTTGTATTTAGCTTTGTTTTTATCAAGATAAGTTGTGCTAGCGTGTTCTTCTAAAAAATGTGTAAATTAAATTGAATCCCTACTATTGCATGGCTTGTTAGGAAAGAAAAAAATAATGAGCATATAGCTAGTTTGTAATAAATGTACATATCTCTACTCCCTTTATTTACAACTACCATAACATAATGTGATAGATGGACTCACGATTTGAATATTTTTCGAGTTACTTGATGATATAACATGAACAACAATCGCATTTTCTTCAGGACAGAACTCTTAATGAGCACACTGAGGAAAAGAGGAATACCGAACAAAACCATAGCCACTGGATTTTTGGTGCCATAGCACTCTTCAGTTACCTAGTTGCTTTTTTGGTGCTCACAAAAAAATAAAAGTTCATGGATTTTACATGGAAAGCATGAATTACAGCCACTGGATCACAAATATTTTCACACTTACTATGTGGACTAATTGTGGACAGTCGGCCCACGCTTTTGATGTTTGTTTTAAAAAAAAGGGCGATCTGGGAAAAATAGAAAAATTAGAGTCGCCACCCGGGGTTTAATTTTTGGAAAATGTTAGGTACCCGAGGAACCGTTTAGAAAAATAAATGACTCTTGTGCTGCTGAAAAATGGGTTGGTCTGCGAAAAATAGAGATTTGGGTTCGGGAGCCAGGTTACCCGCGGGGAAGGTTTTGTTTGAAAAATGCACCCCGCGTGCCCGGAATTTTCCGGTCTCTACTAAATATTTGTGGGATTTTTATGAAAAGATTTTATTGAAAACTTTATTCACATAAACAGTAAATAATTATTCTAAAGAAATAAATAACAATGACAAGTCAAGCAATGCAATAAAATGACATATTGAATAAACAAGTAATGCAACCAAAACATTTAAAGCACAAATAAATATTTAATTGAAATAATAAATAACATGAGGGGATGTAATAGTAACAATCAAAAGTCAAGGGGGGTCAGTGTAATAAAGCTCACTGATTATTTCAGAAAACAGAGCATCAGATTCGCGAAACAGAGCAAAAAAATTCATTTTGCCTTTGGCACCGTGCAGTGTCGGAATAGATACCGCGCGGTGTCCGACTGACACCGCGCGGTGCCACTGATAGCACAAAATTTTGAAAAAAACTTGATTTTGTCAGAATGAAAAGGGGCTCTGTTTTCTTTGTTTTCTTTGTGAAAAATATGACTTTTTGACGGTTTTGAAAGACTTTAAGAGAGATTGTAACGAAGAAATGTACCTCCACACACGAACGGCATTTCGTGATAATTATTGATATCACGCAAGGCTCATCCGAGAGGTTTATGCTTGATTGAAAACGTCCTTTTAAGTTCAAGGGAGAGCTACAAAGCTTCCCTCAAACCTAGTGGACACCCCTCAGAATACAAGAACTTTGATAAGAACACGGATTATATACCTCGAAACACCTCAGGTGAAATACGGGAAACCGATTGGGTTGAGAGTAAGAAGTTCGTGGGGCAAGGTTTTGGTACGACTTTAGAATTGAGGGTGAGTGAAAACTGGGCTTTGAAGAACAGAGGTTTTTTTCTGGGTTTTGGACTTGGTCGGTTTTTGTACGTGAAATCTTCTAACTCTCTCTCAAATCGTTCACCGAGCTCGGCTTTTATAGGCACGAAGGTTGGATGGCCACACAAGTTAGCCGAGATGCTCACGTCGAGAAGTCGGGCTATGGGTAGGGTATGCCGTGTTACGAAACCAAAATTTGAATTGCAGAGCACCTCCAGGATTCTCGTGATGGGACAAGGGTGCTGTGCGGCGCCGAGAATTGTACCGTACGGTTTGGTTTGGAATGTCGTACGGTGCAAAGAGGATTTTATGCCGTACGGTGGAGAGTTTTGTGTCGTGCGGTTCAAGTGGTTTTGGGGTTTTGGTTCCTTTGACCCTTTTGACTCAAGGATTTGTTCCGAGGTATATTTCGTGTTCTTTTCATCATCGGGGATACACAAGTCATCAAAATTGGGGTGTCTACACTAATGTAGACACCCCAATTTGGTTTTCCAAATATTTAAGCTCCCGCCTTGGGAAGTCCCGATGATGAAACGATTTGCTTGGTTGCTTGGGATGGATTAGGTGGAGGGGAAAATAGGTAAAAAGTTTGGGCTCTTCGTTTTCTTTTCTAACAAACAATCCGAGTTTATGGCATTACTACATGTCCAAATGGTCTTTATTTATAGTGATAATCATACACAACCTGCATGGTGTGGTATAAGTATTAGTTGGACAAATTAATTGTGTTTTCTTATTTTGGCAGGGTACATTTATTGGGAAACCAAATCATTTATTTCTCATTATGTGTGAATCCAAAATGGTGGATTTGACTAGTTTCGAATTCGAATAAGTCATACCTCTGCTTTGAAATAAAAACATTAAAACTACATACGACATAGTCATTCTGCATTAACATCATTTTATCATTTATTCTCACTTTCTCTTATTTCATTCCATCAAAGTTCAAACGTAATTTTAGTTCTAAAATGGAAATACAACATGAAATTCATTACAAAAGTAATGCTAGGATCAAATAAAGGTGACAAAATAACGATAGGATAACAACGGAGATTTTTTTATTTTAAAATGTGAAGAGGGAAGTTGTGGGCAAATACATGAGTTTTGTGGTACAAAAATTGGAAAATAATGACCTTTAAGAGAAAATTTTCAATTGATAAATGAAATTATGTTTTGGACCGCACTTAGTGTTTACCATTTCGTTCACTTATAGCAAGCCTTTGGGAAGTAATTCCCAATATTATTGTTGCAATGCTCTCACTCGACCAACTTCTTGAGAGGTGGCCAAAAGTACTTTGGAGTTATTCCGAATTTTCTGAATGGTTATGGATTCCACGCTTTGACCTTTAAACACATTACATCCAAATAAAGCTAATTACCCAATCTGATTTTTTTTGCCAAAAGAAAAAATATTAATTATGGATGCCCACCATTTTTAGGGGTGTCGAATGGTTGTCAAACTTTGACGTTCAATGTATACAGCGTCAAGGTGTCCAATACAACACACCTTTTATGAGTTCAAAAGAATCGCCACTTGGTTTGAGGATAACCAAGAAATCTTTAATCGAGATCCAACGTTCGGGAGCCAAAGGTACGGGGAGATGAATTTGTTAGGCACCGCTCGCCGCCTGATCTTACAATCGGCCTTTACTTTGTTTAACCAAAAGCACTTTAAACATTTGTTATGTTTTTGACATATAACAGTTATTAGCCATTTAATAGTTTTTTGGTTGACAAAAACGATGAATATAGGCAAGACACGTGCTAAAAAAGAAAAGAGCAAAGTAAGAAATCAAAAGATTCTGATGTTGAACTTGAACTTACTGGCGACCAACAGAGACACTTATACTAGCGGCCGCTGTTTTAATGCCATTCGACCACTTATGCATACAACAACATCCAGCGGACGACACTTCGTTGTATCAGCCACTGTTCCACTTTTACACCAGAAATAGCGGAGTAGCAGATAACAGAAAATAGAAGAAAAATAAAATAAAACTGTTTCTCTGGAAAAACTCCTAAGGAAACCGCGAGCGCCTGAGCGGTTTGTGTTGCGGGCGTGCCAGGACCGTGCGGTACAGTCCAAGTGATACAAAGGCCTTCGTGCCTTTTCTGACTTCTAAACGTAACGGATTGCGTGCAACCCAAAGGGTAGAGTTGCAAAATGGTTCGTAGTTGCCTTATCGTAAAGGACTTTAATAATTTCCCAACCGTGTGGAAAATGAGAAACAACGAAATAAACAAAATCCAACTTTCATTAATGGAAATTAACAAAAGTAGGGTACAAGAAATCGTAAAACAAGGATCTAGACTCGTGCTAGACTTGAAGAACGATATTAAAAGTAACTCAACAAGGCTGGTAGCGTCAACAAGGTTGAGAGGCTTCAACGGGTTGAGGGTCTCGATAGGTAAGTCGAGAGACTTGATTGTAAACCGTGAGGTTAATTGGTTGTGGAACCCTTTCGTCATCTTGGATTCCTGTATTTATAGACCTCTGGTGTTAACTTCCCGTGTGTTGAGATGCTGCCATGTGTCCTCTTCAATCTCTGGTTGCTTCAGATGATCGCCAAGTGTTCATGCCTTGCCAGTTTCCCTCCAAAATGGCGGTTACTAGCAGTTACATCTTCAATCTTGGCGTTGCAAGAGCCTCTATCCCCGTCTTCCTTCTTCCTAGTTTTAAGGGTAGTGGGATGATGGTGGCTTGAGATGGCTTGTGATATGCTGACACCTGGCATCAACTACTTTTCCATCTCTCTGTTGATAACTCTTAGTAGTTTCTTCCTTGCTAAAAACTCTCCTTATGGCCGAAATCACTTACTCACAAGTGAGACCCACTCCCATGTTTTTAGGGACGTAGAATTCATTAAGTTTGTCAATTGCCATTTATTATTTTCTTTATAAATAGCACTTTTAATTTAATTTGATTTCATCAAGTATTTTCAACAAACTCAACTACCAACTGGGCTTTTAACGTAGAATAAAATGAAATTGGTGTTGGCCCATTAGGCCTTTGGGCCTAATTGACTTGATGATGACCAAAATCATCCTCATCGGCCTTGTTAGGACTTCGTGCCAAATTTGGGTACAAACAAAAACTAAAACATGCGTGGTGAAAACTCGAGGTGATTGCAATTATGCACGAGGCATGATTGCTCGTTTTCTTCTGACGGATTGAAAAGCATAGAGCTCTATTTTTGGACTCCGGACGGCAAACGGATGGAAACTCGGGGGTTCTACTATAGGGGCTTTTCTACTAGAAAACTAGGGTTTAGAGAGGATATGGGAGCGTATTAGAGTTGAGAACTTTGAAAGTTTTGGGGTGTTTGTTAAACTGTAAAATTTCACATTAAGTAAAGTGGGCAGATCACCATGTCGGTACTTCAAAAAAAAAAAAAAATACCGGGTGCTTTTACACGTGTTTAATTTATGGGGTGAAGTTGTGTCTTTCGAAATTCAAACAAATTCAAAGGTGAATTTTAAAAGAAATAAATAAATAAATGAATTTCACCTTAATGTGCAATTGTGCATATGCTGAAGCAAAGAAAAAGGGATGTAACTCCTATTTTCACGTTGAGAAGCAAATGACTAAATGGAAAATTCAAAATTCAAAAGTCTTGGTGGTTATTTGTAACACCTGTCAAACAAAGAGCAAGGTTTGCTTGCTAGGTGCTATCCACTTTCAACGTGGGAGATTATTTTCTAACTGCCACACTTCTCAACATGGGTTCATGGGGATAACTGCAATCTTCTCTCTTTATATACCCCATCAGTGCATACAAAAAGGGGACGGAGAGAAATTTCCGGAGAAGTGAGAAAGGAAGGAAAAAAATAGAGAGAGAGCAAAAAGTAAAGTCTGAAGAACAAGGAAGCATCAAGCAATTCAGCTAATTTCAAGTGTGGGTTTCAAACTCTTTTCTCTCTCTCTTTCCAAACCACAATTTTCCTTCGGAAGTAAACTGACTTTCCGTACCAAAATTCTGCCACTGGCTCACTGGAATTACTTATTCCAATGGCAATAAGAGAAATCCGAAATCAGTTTCCAGTGTTGTGTAAAAGCATAACAAAGGTTGCAAAAGTCAAGTTTAGTCCATAACCGAAGCCGACGCAGATACACCACCTTTGGTTTTGGCCCGTAAAATATTGTTCATTACGCCCCCATGTGGCCATATAATGAATTGTATTTTGTGGACTAAAATGAGGAAGAAATTTCTTTGTCGGCGAACTCTCACAAATTAAAAAAAAAACTTGTCCATTATGCCCCCATGTGGCCATATAATGGACAAGTTAACATTGCAATTCGAAGAACATGTCCATTACGCCCCCATGTGGCCATATAATGGACAGGTTAATCTCATAGTCTAAAAAACTGGTTCATTACGCCCCCATGTGGCCATATAATGGACAAGTTAACGTCAAAGTAAAAAAAAAACCGTTCGTTACGCCTTTTGTGGCCATATAATGAATGGGATTTTTCGACTATATAATGGCGCCATTGCAACTTTAAAAATTGTTCCCCAATGGCCACTGACATCAGTTTATTGACATCAAATGATAAGGCTGATTGAAGTTTAAAAAAATGACTAATCGAAGTCACTTAAAGTGACCAAATTCAGGCCTTCATGTTAATTACGAAATTTCAAATCCATTTTGTTAACAGTGGGCAATTATTCTTATTGCAATCAACTTGTCTTTTTGCAAAAAGAACTTAGAAAGAGCAAATCCAAATTTGATTTAATTTAATTTGGTTCCTAAAGATGGACAAACAGCCATGTGCTCTTCAATTTTGCTCTTTAAAGATGCCCTGTGAAATGTTAACAAATAGTGTTGATCACAAAACTTGAAGTCCATTTGGCATCTTTTCTCCTGTGTAAAAGAAAATAATAAGGTTTTGATAAAACCACCAAGTTATTGAATACTTGAATTATTGTTTAATCACAGAACCAAATTATTCTGATGTAGTCTCTAAACTGCCTCGGAACTACGTTAGACTTGATTCCGAGTCAAACTCGGATACGTAGGCAACCCAATCCAAATGGGTACAGTCACAAGTACGGTGAACCACAAAAGTTCACTAAAATAAATCAAATCCATGTTCCCGGAACTACGTTAGACTTGATTCCAAATTAAATTTGGATACGTAGGCAACTCATTTAAATGGGTACAGTCACAAATTTTGTGAACACTAAATGTTCACTAAAAATCAAAATTGTGAACCTCAAA
>JAXBDA010010579.1:0-10272 GCA_036023075.1 Gaultheria prostrata
AATCCCTGGAAGGGCTTGATCCGATCAGTTTTCGATAAAAACGTTATATATAGCGTTTTTATCAAAAACTGATCGGATCAAGCCCTTCCGGGTATTTTTGTTTTATGATTTCTCGCGGGGGCCTTGAAAAACACGTTTTAAAAACATTGAGCGGTTTGCATCGTCAAAATTAGGTTTAGAAACACAAAAATTGGCTTGGTCCTTATGGTAAAGTTCAATAAGGGCCCTTTATTAGAAGGGGATCATACATATATATATATATACCCAGCTTCAGTCAGAGATCTCTGACTGGAAGCTTTTGGGTGTTTTGAAGGTTTTAAAAATTGTTTTGACAAAATCCAAACCGTCCAATGTGTTTAAAACGCGTTTTTGAGGGTCCCCGCAAGAAATCATCAAAAACAAATACCGGGAAGACTTTGATCCGAGCAGTTTTTCACAAAAACTGTACTTTTACAGTTTTTTGAAAAACTGTTAGGATCAAGCCCTTCCCGGTATTTTGTTTTGATGATTTCTCGCGGGGCTTTTAAAAACACGTTTTAAACACATTGGACGGTTCGGATCATAAAAAAAATATCGGGAACGTGGAGGTCTGGAGGTCCAGAGCCCGGACTAGAAGTATTGTTCGCTTTTACAGATTCACAGATTACTCGGTTAATTTTTTCCTTTTTTCAACATCACCTTATACTTTTATGTAAGAAGAAGAAAAGACGAGACACGAAATCCAGGCCTTATTCCACTAACTCAAAAAAGTAAAAAAGTCAGCTTAATACAAAAATCGAGATAGTCATTCTCTCACAATATATCACATAAAAAATCGTGAAAAATAAAAAAGCCAATAAGCTGGCCGGCTTATATAACTCATTTATTGCTATCATCATCAAGAAATTAAAGAAGAAGACCAAATTAAATTGATTCCCATTTAGGGTTGGTGTGCCGACATGCCATGAAGACTAGTAGAATATACTACTACTGCTACTGTACTAAACGGTAGGTGAGATTTTTAAGAAAGAAAGAAAGAAAGGATCGTGATTTTTTTTTTGTTTTCTCTTCTGAACATAAGAATTTAGACCTGTCAGTTTTGTCAATTAATAAGTGAGGTGAACAGAAGCAAGCAGCCCTCCTTTCTCTATCTACGTACCTAGGATGGATAGCAAGCAATATCGAAAGCATTATCTCTCTAACTACTTCCAATTATTTGCTGCCTGCAGGATTTACGTACTGTCTCATTGATAGCTAAGGTTTCTTCTTCTTCTTCTTTTTCTTTTGGGATAGAACTAGAGTAATTTTAACCGCTTACGCTGAACAAATCGAATCTAAATCATCGATGATATCAGAGATGAACGATTCGGATGTGCCCTATAGGACCGCCCTACAGGATTCCCCATGCTGAAAGCTAGGGTGTACAGTTTGCAATGGTAACATAAAAGGAGTTTTGTGAGTGATGGCGACTCCTAGGTCCGTGTCTGTAAGTGTGCGAATCACCTACGTAAATGAAGCAAGATAGTTCATGCTTGATTTACGAAACCAAGGTTGGGGTTCACCAATATTTGGATTAAATGTATTTTTTTTATCGAAAAGTCCAGAAATACGACGCAGTTTGGTCGATGATTGACGATTGTTTGGCAGTGAGCTAGTAGCCTACCTCATATATGAATGCTCATGTGTTTTTTGATGTGATGCACATGCTCGCATTTGACGATCTAAATCTTTCATCTTTTGGAAATGTGTTTACCATTTATGCAAAAAGTCAAATTGGACATCATTGTATATCTATCTGATCGAAACATATTTGTTATAAGAGAAATATATGCTTTGATTATCCAATATAATTCGACCAAAATTCATCGAAGTCCAATCCATTTGAGTTATTCTTTTTTATTTTTTCACGACTAAGATTAATTTGAGCAATTTATATGAGAATTGACTAATTTCTTTTTTTTTTTTAACTGAATTGACTAATTTCTTTCGAGCAATTGATTGGCTTGAAGCTTTCCCGATCAAAGACACCAAGCTACCAACTGATTTAAAAATTAAATTTTAAAAAAAATAAAAAAAATAAAACTATTGAGCTATCAAATTTGTATGGCTTGAATTTTTACACGTGCTCAACCTCTACTGATGCTAAGGTTTGGATTGTCTGTTTCTTTGACTCCATCATGCAGTTGTTCACATATGTTCACCCGGGGCCAACCGCGATGATCTTATCCGTTTATATTTTAATTACCTTCGACAAGATTATCCAAGAAAAAAATCATACTAATCGGGCATCGACTATGTGATTACAAACTGTGAAATTTTACTAGTATGGCTCCCATGATTCCTAGTTGATTTTATCTTTGGATGAATCTTACGAGGGTCTTACCGGCTGGTGAACAACTTGAATAGTTGCACCTTTGTGCTGGGCCCGTATTTGTAAAACTTCACAGTCCAGTCCAATTGAAGTTCGCCCCTAGCTTTTAACATATTGAAAAATACCACATTGTAAAATTGGTCCAGTTCGGTCCAGTTTTTTGGTTTTTCCATGGATTAAATTGAAATTTTCGGTTTCTAAATATCCAAAACCGAAACCAAACCGCTTGATATATGGTTTGGACTGGTTCGGTTTCCTTTGGTTAGGCCGGTTTTTTTGGTTTGCTGGAAAATGGTAATTGGGGCTACATCAAGCTCTTTTCCACCGGACTGAACTGGATCTAGCTCTTCTTGGCACCCCTGCACCCGTCGTTAGCACCCAACCTGGCTGGAAGTTGGCTAGAGAAGGCACTCTGACGATCTAGTGAGAAACTGAAGGATAGAAAGTACCAAAGAGAAGTGGAATGTGTAGAGTTAGAGTCAATTATGTACTTTCTACTAGGATTCCTTCTCTTTGCTTATATAGGCCACCTTGACTTGGGCTACACGCTCAAGGGTAAATCGGTCAATTTGGCTTGGATGACGTAATAGTATGTCAGGGGCCAAATCATTTACCATTGCATGGGAATGCCTCCAATCTCTATCTGACACGTAGTGTAACGGCTCGGATGCCATCACGATGATGTATGGTGAGCTGTTACATGCACATGCCTTGTCACGAGCCAAACACGAGCAGTAACCGCCTCGGACGACGTCACTCATGACATGCCTTATTAACCACCTTCTGTATTCCTCGCGAGTCACTTCAGGTTTACCCAGCTTGGGTGACTCGTCCGGAGCATTGTTGGCCTGGTCGAATCAGTCTTGGCTCGGCCGAGATGCCGATTCTTGCCGGATCGTACTGTCTCGGCTCGACTTTATTGGGCTTGGATGATGACTTAGCCCAATTTCTTTCAGGTAATAGGTTGGGCTTTACTTCGTGTATGGGCTTCTGACCCAGACCAACTGTGACCCTTATAACTGTTATATTTCGGCCCTCTACAACTACATTATTATTATTATTTGAACCGAAAAATTCCCAAGCTTGCATAAGAAATCCACTACATCACTACATTATTTTCTATTATTGGCTCGAAAAATTTCGGATTAAAAATGCATCACAGATATATACAATAGCAACAAAAGTGGGCTAAGTGCCCTTGAAAATTCAATCAATATAGGCATGACCAACAACAGAAAATGAAAAAACTAATGGTCCAATAAAAAAGACTTCAAAAAGAGTTCACTCTCTACCGGAGGGTTTGTGTATGGTCTAGCTCTACATGTAAACGTATATATATGTAATTCGAGTTGGTTCTATATAGTGCAATTTGTTCTTCATCAAAACTGAAACCGAACCGCTCGATACTTTTTTGAAAATTTCAAATTACCATGATTGGAGAAAACAAAACCAAGTCAATTTTTCGGTTAGACCATTTTTAATTCACCCCTAAGTACTCCTAAGTGCACTAAAAAGGGACTTCTAAGGGTCCACCTTGCACGTTTTTAAACCCCTTGTTCAAATAGACAATGCAAGCTTACTTTACTAAAGAGTTGCAGTTTGTGGCAAATCTATATGATTTCTAGAGTTCCTTCTTTTATGGGTGGAGATGGGACTAAAGGGCATATCTATAGTGGGAAGGAATCCTCAAAATGGGCCCTTTTTCCTAGTTGAACCAAAAAGCAAGTGCCCTTCTAAACCTCTCACCATCATTGTTTAGTCAAAGAAAGGGGTAATGAATTATGGGGCATTAAGTTTTAAAACTTTAGGTATGAATTCTTTCTTGAAATAAAAAATAAAAATAAAAATTGATTGCATGCCCTTTTCTCACCATACCATCATTTCAAGTCTCTTTATATATAAATGCTACACTTCTTGGTTGAACCTCATTTCTATTTCCTTATATTCCCCCATAAATGGAATTTTACTTATAAGGTTGACCCTTTCCTACTTTAGTTTACCTACAAGATTAGATTTGGCCTATCCCAAATGGGGCAAACAACCTATAATGGATGGAATTGGAGCAGTGGTCTTTTTTAAGTGGATTGGCCATTATCAATCAAAGTTATGGAGTCCCATTAGAATTAAAAACTAACCATTCCTTACATGCTTTGCACACAATGTCCTTTAAGTTCCCTTCTTTGCTTTTCTTTTGCTTTTTCTTGTACTATAAATTTTACAGCATACCATAGACCGGGGGTTTTGGTAACGTTTTTTGTTTTGTTTTTTTTTTTTTTTTTGGAAAAAGCAAAAAAAACATGTTGGGTAATACGGATTTTATAAACAGTTAAAAATAAAACCAACATAAAACATGTTTGGTGTATAATAACATTTTTTGTTTTTTTGTTTGTAATCTTTATCATTCCATTAGAATAAAAAACAAGTGAGAGTTATAGAAGAGGGAGAGGGTACCAGATGGATGGAGAGAGAGGTGTGAGAGATGGGGAGATGATTGGGATCTTTCGACATTTTTGAAACTGCTTTGTTTAAAAAACCAATGATTTTTATAAATGTTTATAATAAACAAAAAACACAAACAAATTACCAAACACGTTTTTGTTATTGGTCTTGAATAAACGTAAAATCCTAAAATTTAAAAATTAAAACTTTACCAAACGCCCCCTAAGTTTATACTTATCATTGTTTTTTTTTTTGCTTTCATTTTAATTTAATTTTCCCCTTCTTGAACTTCAAAAAAAGTTGACACCTCCTATAAGAAAATTGTGATTCCGCCATGGTCGCCAACTTTCCAAGTATTTTACTAGTTCCACCCATTGAGCATCATGGTCAATGATCACAATCATTAATACTGTAGTATCTTTTCGGTTAGAGAAAAAATGAAAATACAGATAAAGTGGCAGCAACTTTTTTTTTTTTTTTTCATTCGATTTACATCTGTGGGGGTTAGTGAGGGAGTTAGTAAGTTAATTTAGAGGGGTTCTAGAAGTTATCCATAACCCTAAACCCCAAACGCCTCTGTCAAGAATCGAATCCGGATCTCACTTGTGAGAGAATCAGAAATAATCGCTTGACTATAAGCCCTCGGTCAAATGGCAGCAACTCTTGCTGCATGACGTTAATTAAATAGTGGTCGTACTATTTCTAAAGCACTAGATCAGGCTTTTTGGCTTCTTTTTTTCACAAGATTTCCTCCAATTACAGCTGTCACATGCATGTAAGCATTGCGTGACTGATACTTATGATGCGCTTAATAATCACGATTAATACTTACGACATTATTTTACACCAAAAAGTTTTTTTTTTTTTTTTAATTATAAACGGTAAGAGAATACAAGTATCGTAATTACATCAAACTAAACAATCAATGAAATAACGGCCACAGCCCAACTAATAGCCATATTAAGTAGAGAATAGTCCCAATAAGCACAAGGAAAAAAATAGCTTACATGCAAATGGAAAGATTTGAACTACTTTAGATACAAAAGTCCTAACTAATTGATGCCCCATTTCACTAACTCAAAAAGTCAAAAGTCAGCTTGTTGCATTTTTCGAGATAGGTCATCCTCTCACAATACATCACATAAAAAACTACAAAAAGCTAACGCAATTTTTGAGCTCTCATATAAAAAAACAAAAAGCCAAAAAAGCCAAGGCAGTGGAACACCCCCTGAGGCCCCGTTCCACTAACTCAAAAAACCAAAAGCCAGCTTATTACGCTTTTCAAAATAGGTCATCCCCTCACAATACATCACATAAAAAACTACAAAAAAACTACGCATTTTTCGAGCTCTCACATAAAAAAGTCAAAAAACCAATCTTAGCGGAACACCCCCTGAGTTAGTCCCAGTTGATTAACACGAAAAAGTTGCCAACAGATTCTAATCATGTTTATTAAATTAAATGGTAAGCAAACGCTACATTAATCTTTTGTTGCTTATATTATACTATATTTTTCAATGACGTTATATGATAATCGATGATATTAGTTATGTTAAACGTTGGAAGGATTTGACCTAATTAATCGAATAATATAAGTTTTTTTTATTAGTAAAAAGAGGTATATTAATTACTCTCTAGCGGCCGGAATATCGAGAGGAAAACCGAAAACTCAAAACTTCACACTAGCATCTAAAAACGCGTCGAATGAAAAGAAATTTAAAGCTATAATACAACTTAACAATTAATAACATCAAGGATATTGTATCTATACTATGCAGTACTTCAAAGGGTCTTTTAATGAAGTATGTTACAAGAGCCACGAGTTTCGTTCAGTTTACGTGCATCTCGATTAATATGTAGGGACCCAATCTTACTGTGTAATAGCGGGAGTCCGATTAATTATATAGCATCGATATGTTGGTGTCCTATATTGCGTAGTATGCATAATGATTTCTATTTTTGAAAGAAAATACGAAGAATACCCATTATAAAAACAAAAAAGAAAAGAAAAGAAAAGGAAAACTTAAGCAAAGTAAAGTCGAAGAAAGGAACTGTGGGCCCAGCAGAGTAAGGTGATATAACGAGATGATTATAATTAATTTAATGTATTCTTAAAATTATGTCTTACTCATTAAAGCTTTAATATGTTTCTATTTATTTTCTGAACTTGCACCCCTATAACTTTCTCATAATAGTTCTCAAATTGAAAAGGTCATGTCATGGCCCAAATCAAAAGAAATCGTTACTTTATAAGGTGAAGCATACAAAAGTAACCCCTCCTTATTACTATTAAATAAGTGACTTATTTGCAAAATGTGTATTTTTATGGACGTTAAAAAATATACTTACTCTATCCGTTCCTATTGAAGGCTTGAAGCTAAATATAGATAAGAGAAGTAGTGCATTTTATTATTTTAACCCCTTGTTTTTTTTTTTTTTTTTATCACAGACTAGTACTAATTTTTTGTTTGTTGGAATCTTAGATGTATTGCCGAGAGGTACACAAATAAAATAAAAGAAGATTAAAAGGTTGTTATTAGTTTTTTGATGTTCTTAAGGCAAATATTTTATCATCAAAACTGATCCGGATAGGTTCGAAAATGTCAAAACAGGACCGGTTCAGTTATGTTTCTAAACCGGAGAATATATCTTTCTTTTTTGGTTTTGACGAACTACCTTTTTTACTACTCTACTTCTCACTTCAATAATTCTTTTCCTTTTAATTTTCTTTTACTTTTCCTTCAATAATTCAAGAACCACACCTAACATAAAATTGCAAACTTTTGACCCCAATCTCAACAGAAACCCTAGTTTAGAGGTGGTACCCCATCAATCATACATAGGACTGCTAGGGCCGGGGTTCCAGATACCACTACTTTTTGTAAAATCCAAAGGGTGGCTTTAATTAATTGAGTCCATTATCTTCATTAAAACACATCATTAACCTGAAAGAGCTGCGAAAAAGAAGTTTCATACTGGTCCCCCACAGACCTATTTGAATTAGGAATATATATTAATTAATATGGGATAATCAGCTCTCTTTTTTTAGAAAAAAAAAAGCTCATCAAACTGAGAAGAATTTGGGTACGGGGTGGTACCATTTTGGTGCATCCGGGCCGTCTAACATTGCAACTAAAAGTCCGAATTGAAAGTGCAGTTCGAATTTAAAAAAATAGAAAAAGAAAACAAAAAGTGCATCTCAATCCGGACCGCCGAATGCATTTTTGGACGGCCCGGATGCATTAAGAGGATACCACCAGGGCCGGCCCAGGGGTGAGCTCAGCAAGCCCTCGGGCTAGGGCAACCAAACAAAATTAAAAATTTCCGGTTATGAACACAGTGGGTCCTTTGTGCTTCAGTGGTCATGGGTTGATACTTTTTCTGCCATCTATGCGTGGCAGCCAGGGTTCGATTCACACAGTCCCCATTTTCATGTTCTTTTTTTTTTCTTTCATTTTGGCATCTTTCTTTCCCTTTTTCTCTATTTTTGTTATTTATGGCTTTTTTCCCCCCTCTAAATCCAAAATTTAACAAAAATCACACTATTCTAATTTTCTTTGTTAGAACTTGTGTTTTAACAAACACAACAATAATGAGTGATATTTTCTTACAGTGAACTAAAAAAAAACCCCAATAGCGAAATGTAAAGAAAACAATGAGCGAGCTAACATGGTTTATTATTTTTTTCACACAACTTACAGTTAAAACATAAAACAATTTTAATTTTCTTCAAAATAAACTTATACAATTATATCTTTTTAAGTTTATCTTTATCCTTTTACTTTAAATTTTTGTATTTCAAATATAAGGGTCAGCAATGTTGGTTATAGTTGTTTCGGCTGATAAAAGTTTTTTTGAGTTGAAGTTGATAAAAAATTACTTTTATAGTACCATTCACAAAAAAGATTAAGTGGATTGGTTATGATCTCATTTAAAAATAAATTCTTTATTAAGTTAGTATGATGACTCAATTGAAAATTTTACTTTAAAAAATGCAATGAGAAGTTTTCTTTAAATTGGATCTTGCTTAGAACACTATATAACCAACCGGAGTTGCATTTTTATTGTGATTTTTTTGAAAAGCACAATGTAACCTTTTTATTTTTATTTTTTGTTCTTTTCTTTTTGACTTCTGGCATTTTATGTTTTTGATTTAATACTAAGTGGGCAACCAAAATTGAAATCGGGTTAGGGCAATCCAATCGTCAGGACGGCCCTGGTACCACATCACTCATACCCTATTTGCACCCAAGTTTTTCTCCATCAAACCAGCTCCCTCGATCCCAGGCCCAGCCATGAGTACATTAATTATTGATTTTCCCTTCTTTTTATGGGGTTCCTCTTCTTCCCATTAGTATTAATTGCTTAACTGGATTTATAACTTTCAATCAATTGTCTTAGGTTTTCAATTACTGCAGTGGAGTAACTATTTCAATAGCGTTGAGGTACAGCCATGTGGTCATGCCCCACCATACTTCATGGTCACAGATTCTTTATAATTAGTGGTGAAGCTTACAAGAATGTGGGGTGGTGAACGGTGTTAGGAATAGGATACCATGTAGTAATTGTGCACTGTCAAATTATTTTGGACTACATTAAAAGGGTTGATGGTTAAGTCAAATATTGCTCCCTCTCTTTAAAGTTAGCGACCCTGAGCAAGCCCAACAAACTCCCTAAATTGGCTCCCATCCCTATTTTAGGGAGCCAAACTCCAAAATTAGGCTCCAAGAGACTCCCTAAATCCCTCCAATCACGGGTCTCTACACTTAATTACTAACAAAAGGATAAGTTTGATAATTACATTAACAAAATACATAGTTTACAACATTTAAATTAGAACATTTGCAACATTACAAAGTTTACTGATAGATTGCAACATTTTAAATTAGAACAAAGGTCTAAATGGGATAGGATTCCAAGCCTCCTCCTGCTCTATGTCGACGTACCTCCTCCGTCTAGTGGTACTGCCCACCACCCTCTGTCTCAACACCGGCCATGAAACCCCAGGGCCAACAATTGCACCATAAGAGACTGACTCTTAATAGATAATCTCCCTACCCTTCTAATCCATACATTACACATAACAAATATAACAATTCAAATATAAAAGTGACAATAAATGAGCATTCATATCGTTTTTCTTTACTAGTCCACCCTACCTTTGAGATACCTTTCCTCCCATAAACTCCAACTATGATCGTCTCATGGTCTAACACCCCTCTTGTTCGTCCTACACTAGGGTCCCAAATGAATCCAGCTAAGGTGTGTACCTAGCATGTTCCATTTATGATCTTAACAAGAGGTAAAGGTAGCCACTGATGTCAACCATGTCATGTCGCACCCGAATTTCAATCACAACGTTTCAGAGTCCCTTCGGCCGCCCCTAGCTAATTCCTAGGCTGCTCAAAAACGGATGCGGGTTCCCCTCATGTCGCTCCATTCCCAGAAGTCCTGGTAGCCCCCTCCCCCCCCCCCACCCCCCC
>JAXBDA010010580.1:0-10270 GCA_036023075.1 Gaultheria prostrata
GATTTGATATCGGCATATTAATCAAATTGCTTGGTTTATTAAAGTTAATATTTAAGTACGGGGTATCCACTGTGATTTGTTCTTACGGATACATTGGATGATTTTGGCTTAAACGTTGAAGCAGAGGGAGAACATATTTTCGTTTCTAAGAAGAGTTCTTATCATAATATTATCCACGGTGGTTAAGATTAGCTTCTAAAACCATTGTGTAGAATCATAGGAAAAATCATTGCATAATATTAATCGATATATTTATGGGTGTGAATTCCGAAACCTTAGTAAATTTTCCAATCATTAATCTCCACTATTTTAAAGTACTAGTTTAATTATTTCTTTCTGTCTTGTTTAATTATTATTTAAAAAATCAATCACAACTTTTGGGAACTAGGTTAGGGTTAGATCAATTTACGTTTATGTAGTTTTCCTATTAAAAAATCACAAGTCCCTGTGGGTTCGACCTCGCACTTGCATAACTATACTTCAATCCGATTCGTGCGCTTGAGAGTACATTAAAATTTCACAACAATTTGCAATGTCCTCAATGCAAGAGAACTAAAGTAAAGAGGGGAAAGAACAAAAATGTACCGACGGAAGGGATGTCAACCTCCAACACCTCGACCAAGTTTGAGGAATTTTTCGTTGCTTTCCTCCGTTCGTCATTGGCACGGCTTGCAGGGTCTCCTCTTTCGGTCTCCAAATGGAACCAGAGCCTAGTCGCACAGAGTCGTGTCCAAAGGCTTTATAGGACTAACTGCCGCCACAAGTAATGACACCCTTGCTTAGGGCTCTAGAATGCCGCACTCGCCCCCAAATTAGACCCAAACTACCAAGGCTGGTGCGGTAGGCATGATCACCTGTCAAGACTGAAATGCACAACTACCTATTCGAAGAAAGCGATTAGAACCGCCCGGCTCGTGTTATCCGGGCTCCACACAACAGTATAAATATAGAAAGCTATAAAAATAAAACCACCAATGATCTTCACGCGATCGCACGGGTACTACTTTTCTTCCCAAAACTCGAGGCTGTGGATAAACCATACGTAGCTCGAGTCTCGGGTGGCTATACCGGACCGTCCAAGTACCGTTCGAGCACGACAAAAAGCACAAGATAGACGGTGTTACGCCACAGATTTAAAGATAGCTCGAGATAGCTCGAGTCTCGGGTATCTTAACCCCCACGAATTTAAAGTCTCCTAGACAGTGTTACGCCAGAACTCGGAGCGTCCAAGTCACAAACACGCACACCTCGTCAAACAATTAAGTCCAACGTCCCCTTAGAGACGGCACAAGGAAAAGCACAAGATAGAGCCTGTCGCCGTGCCATAAGCATAAGAATATTCAAGCGCTCCGCCCATTCACCGAATCCACACTCTCCGCATGGGGCTTGTCTAGAGAGCGGGGTTGGCCTGTGAATTACTCCTATAAGAAGAACTAATGAAAGCCCTATGTCACTGGCGCGTTTAAGTAATCTTGTCTTCACAAAGTTGTTGATCTCCAAGATTTTATTAAAACGAATAAAAGAATGGCCCTTACTAACTGGGGATGGGCACACGATCCTTGTTTTACTAGCGGCGTGCGTAGCTAGACCCAAGTCCATGGTGGGTAACCCAATACTAAGAGGCGTAAAGGGCCGGGCCTTCCAAATAGTTAAGTCTAGAAGTATGCGTGAGCTCCCCGTGAAAATGGAGTCATAAAGACCCCATTGAAAAGAACCAACGAAACTCAAACCGGAGAATCATCAATGTAAACCGGATTTGTTAAATGCTCAACCTCCTCCTCAACTTCGAAATTTTCTAAAAATGGCTTAAGCCTTTGCCCATTCACCTTGAAAACACTTCCATCCTTTTGATTAAAAATACCGACCACACCGTGAGGGTACAATGGATGCACCATATACGGACCAACCCACCGGGAACTCAATTTACCCGGAAAAAGATGAAGTTTTAAGTTATACAATAACACTTTTTGCCCCACATGAAATTCTTTTCTTAAAATGGATTTATCGTGAAACTCTTTAACCTTCGCTTTGTAAATCGACGTGCTCTTATAAGCATCTCTCCGAATCTCCTCAAGCTCATTGAGTTGGAGCTTTCTATGCTTTCCGGCCTCGGGCATACGATAATTCAAAGATTTAATCGCCCAATAGGCCTTATGCTCAAGCTCAACCGGCAAATGACAGGCCTTCCCATAAACCAAACGATACGGTGACATGCCTAAAACAGTTTTGTACGCGGCTCGGTAGGCCCACAGAGAATTGGTTAAGCGGAGAGCCCTATCCTTACGGTTCAGATTCACCGTCTTCTCTAAGATATGCTTGATCTCCCGATTTGCCAACTTGGCTTGGCCATTGGTTTGCGGGTGATACACTGTGGAGAACTTATGGGTTATGTCATACTTGCGCATTAAAGTTTCAAAGGGCCTATTGCAAAAATGGGTCCCTTGATCACTAATTATAGCACGGGGTGTGCCAAATCGCGACAAGATATGTTCCTTGAGGAACTCAATGAAGACTTTGTGATCGTTCGTCTTAGTTGGAATCGCCTCAACCCACTTGGACACATAGTCCACCGCAAGAAGAATATAGAGGAACCCGAAGGACAATAACCCATGAAGTCAATGCCCCAACAATCGAAAACTTCGACAATGAGAATGTTGGTGAGGGGCATCATGTTCCTCTGGGTGACACGACCGAGTTGTTGGCACTCTCGCACATCTTGCAAAATTTGAATGCATCTTTGAAAAGAGAGGGCCAATACAAACCACATTGGAGAATCTTGGCGGTGGTCTTCGTAGTGGAAAAGTGTCCCCTACATGCCTCAGTGTTGCAAAAGGAAAGCATGGCTTTGAAGTCGGCATTAGGGACACACCGCCGAATGATTTGGTCCGAGCAATACTTAAAAAGATAAGGATCATCAAAGAAGAATCTTTTCACCTCATAAAGAAAATGCCGCCTCTCTTGAGGGGTCCAATGGGTAGGAAGTTGGCCCGCGGCCAAGTAGTTCACAATATCCGTGAACCAAGGGAGCGAATCCACACCAAATAATTGTTCGTCCGGAAACGTGTCCACAATGGGAAGATTAGCGGACCTATCCTCAAACTCTAACTGAGACAAGTGGTCCGTGATCACATTCTCCACTCCTTTCTTGTCTTTGATGATGAGATTGAACTCTTGGAGGAGAATGACTCACCTAATTAACCGCGCTTTAGCATCTTGCTTTGTCATGAGATATTTCAACGCGGCATGGTCCTTGAAGACCACAATAGGGGATCCTATCAAATAGGACCGGAACTTGTCAAGGGCAAAGACAACCACGAGCAACTCTTTCTCCATGGAGGAGTAGTCCATTTGAGCATCATTTAGAGTTTTGCTCGCATAGGAGATAACACACGGTTCTTTCCCTCTCCTTTGGCCAAGGACGATCCCAATCGCATAATCATTCGTGTCGCACATTAATTCAAACGGAAGGTCCCAATCGGGAGCGCGCACAATAGGAGGGGAAGTGAAACTAGATTTCAACTTGGAGAAAGACTCCTCACACGCGGGTGTCCAAATAAATGGTGCGTCTTTTGCGAGGAGGTGGCACAAGGGCCCTTGATGACACTATGTGACTCAACACAATCCTGTTGGTCACCATAAAATGGCATTTCTCCCAATTAAGAATGAGGTGCTTCTCCTCGCACCTCTCCAACACCCGCTCAAGGTTCTCTAAACATGACTCGAAAGAGTCCCCAAAGACCGAGAAATCGTCCATAAAAACCTCGACGATCTTCTCCACCATATCGCTAAAAATGCCCATCATGCACCTTGAAAAGAGTCCGGGCGCATTGCACAAGCCAAAGGGCATGCGTTTATAAGCGAATGTGCCAAAGGGGCACGTAAAGGTGGTCTTTTCTTGGTCCTCAAGAGCGACCTCAATTTGGTTGTACCCGGAATAGCCATCAAGAAAATAATAGAAGGCATGACCGGCTACCCTTTCCAAGATTTGATCTATGAAGGGGAGAGGGAAGTGGTCTTTCTGGGTACTCGCATTCAACTTCCGGTAATCTATGCACACTCTCCATCCGGTGGTCACCCTTTGAGGGATCAACTCATCATTCGCATTTTTGACCACCGTGATGCCCGACTTCTTAGGGACAACTTGAATGGGACTCACCCACTTGCTATCGGCAATAGGGTAAATTATCCTAACGTCTAACAATTTCAAGACCTCCGCCCGAACCACGTCTTTCATAATTGGATTTAAGCGACGTTGTGGTTGACAGGACGGCTTCACATCATCTTCAAGATAGATGTGGTGCGTGCAAACAGAGGGGTCAATTCCGTGAATATCGGCAATAGACCAACCGATGGCCTTAGTGTGCCGCCTCAAGACCTCTAGGAGCTTGGACTCTTGGTGCTCTTCAAGAGAAGAAGAGATCACCACAGGGAATGTTTCGCTAATGCCAAGGAAGGCATACTTCAAAGTATCCGGTAGGACTTTCAAATTAAGCTTAGGCAGTTGAACACTAAACGAAAGAGTTTTGCTCTCTAGGGGAGGCAACTCTTCGAATTTGGGGCTCTACAGCTCCGCCCCACAAACTTCTTCCTCCACTTCTAACAAGGAGTATAAAAACTCCACCTCCGGCGAATCAAGGAATGACGCCTCCTCGGCGGTCAAACATATCTCAAGTGGGTCCTTATAGAGAATGGTGTCCACGTGCTCCTGAATTAAGGTGTCAATTAGGCTCACCTCGTGGACATCATCATCATCCCCCATTTGGGTCCCAATATTGAAGACATTCAACTCCATTTTCATGTTCCCAAAGGTCATATTCAAAAGCCCATTTCGACAATGAATCACCGCATCCGAGGTCGCCAAGAAGGGATGCCCAAGAATGATGGGTGTTTGCGCTTGTGAAGCATGCGAAACCGGGCACGTGTCAAGAACCACAAAGTCCACGGGGTAGCAAAGTTGTCCACCTGGACTAAAACATCCTCCACCAACCCCTTAGGAATACGGACACTCCGGTCCGCCAATTGAAGAGTGACTCTCGTGGGTTTCATCTCACCCAACCTTAGTTGCTCATACACCGAGAACGGAAGAAGATTGACGCTAGCTCCCAAATCAAGTAAAGCTCTCTCAACCTTCTTGCCACCAATGCAAATCAAAATTGTAGGACAGTCGGGGTCCTTACACTTTGGTGCGATGGCAGTTTGGATGATTGAGCTCACTTGCTCGGTGAGAAAGACTTTCTTTTGCACGTTAAGCTTACGCTTCATGGTGCACAGAAACTTTGCATAAGAGGGAATGATCTTGATCGCATCCAAGAGAGGAATAGTGATCTTAACTTGCTTGAAAAGCTCATAAACCTCGGCATTGTTGGAGGGCTTGCCCGACACTTTTAACCTTTGAGGGTAGGGGGCCGGAACGGGAGGAGTAGAAACACTAGGCTCCATGACTTGAGTAGGCTCAGAATCCAAAGGGATGGACTCGTGAGCCTTGATGAAAATTGGAGGAGGGATAGGAGGAGTGGGAGGAGAGATCGGAAGAGTAACCGGCTTCTCCGGAATGGTTTTATCAATCTCCTTACCACTCTTCAAAGTGGTTATCGCCTTAGCTTGCTCAAAGGTGTTTGGGTCCGTGCTTGAAGACCCATCGATACCCGCGAAATGCACACCTTGGGGGTTTGCTTGAGGTTGAGAAGGAAACTTTCCTTTCTCTTTTTGGAGCACCCCCACGGACGTGGTCAACTTAGAAACTTGACCCTGGATCTCTCTCAAAGCATGAGCATTTTGCTCATTTGTCACGGTTTGGCTTTGGATAAAGAAATGGATTTTATCCTCTAAAGAACGCTTTTGTGGAGGTTGGTAGAAATTCGCACCAAGAGATGGTGGATTCGAAGGGTACCAAGATGGACCTTGGCTTTGGTATTGACCTTGAGGTGGCTGGTACGCTTGATTTTGGGCCGGGGTGGCCTTTGAAGCGGGCCTTGGCTTTGGCCTTGTGGCCCCCATTTAAAAGCGGGATGATCCTTGGTGCCGGGATTATATGTGTTGGAATAAGGATCATAACGTTGGCCAACGGCGTTGGCCTCCGCTTGCTCGGTGTTTACTTCGTAGAGTATTTCCTTGAGACCGGGAAGAACCGGGCAATCATCAGTGGAATGCCCTTTCGTAGCATAGACAGAACACACAGACTCATTCACGCCCTTCAACTCCAAGCATTCTAGCTTCTTTGTGAGTTGTGCCAACTTAAGATTGACATCATTGTCGGGCTCCCTCACCACGTAACGACCACGCTCGCTCGACCCCTGGCTAGCACCCACAGTTTGATATAACTTTTCAGAGGGATCCGAATAATCCCAAGACTAGGTGCTCTCAGCCAAAGTGTCGCAAAATGTGAAACACTGTGTCGGGTTCTGGCTTAGGAACCCTCACGAGCACATGGTATCGAGGAATTGACGCGTGGATTGTGAGATGCCCTCATAAAAGAAGGTCATTTTATCCTTCATCGAATAGCTGTGATGAGGCACCGCACGCAAAAGGGACATGAACCTTTCCCACATAGTACCAAAGGGCTCATTGGGTTTTTCCGCAAAAGTTTGGTTTCGCTTCTTGAGCTCAAGGGTTTTGTGCTTGGGAAAATACTTCCGGAGGAACTCACCAAGTATTTCCTCCCAACTTGTGATGGACCGCGGCTTCAAGGACGCAAGCCAAGTGCTGGCTCCATCCTTGAGTGTGAAAGGGAAGAGCTTCATATGTGCGGACTTAAGTTCAGTCGTGGAGGCGACAAGCGTTTTCACGATGTCCTCAAATTCCCGCACATGTTGGTACGAGTCTTGGGACTTCATCTCGTAGAACGTAGGTAACATGGAGAGCGTGTTGGGCTTGATGGTGTAAACCGCATTATTGTTGGTGGGAGCGGGAATGTCAATAGGTGACTCCCGGACAACTCGGGTGGGATCGAATCCTCAGAGACCGAAGGAACCGAACGTGAAATTTATCTTGCGCGTGATGGTTTTTAGCCTTAAAGCGGCAAACTTTGACTTGTGATTTGGGGTGGAATTCTCTTGACTTCGAGAACGATTTGGAATAGTTTGAAAAGACTAAATTACACTAAGGCCAAGTCTAGGGGATTTCAACGCCCATGACTCGGGTCGATTCATTCTCCTCTACGATAACCGGTCGGTGATGCCGTTAAACATCTTCGAACGGAAGATTTGATACTTAAACTCATTTAAACTAGAAATGGTGCTTAGCAAAGACTAGGAATTTTCGGTTCATTTGGCAAACGGCGGAGTTGACATCGCCCTAAGCATCACACGTGCCAAGTGGTTAAACCCTTGGCTACGTGTGATCAAAGAGGTTGACAAACCCGGTCTTTGATACGTAAAATTAATCCTAAATCTTTGCTAAGCAAACAATGTATTCAGCATGGCGAGGAGAGCGAATCAACCGGAGTTACGGGGTGTTAATCACCCCATGACCAAGCCTAAACGACTACTCACTAATCATGATTAAACTAACCTTAATTAGAGATTTGAAGGAAATAAAATGCATGCTAAACTTGTAAATAAACTTGATTATAATGTTGAACCTAAGTTTGCCTACCACATTAATCCTTGGAGAAATCACAAACAACGAAGTCAAACTTGAGTTTCCAAAGGGGATGAGCTAGAAAATTAAGAACAAGATTTAACCAACAAACTTTGAAATAAACTAGATTTGATAGAAGGTCTAAAGATTACAAGAACTTTTAATGAACTAAGAAATGAAATACAACAACTACTTACTTGAGTTTTTGAAGGAAATAACTTGGAAAGCTTGAAGAACACAACAGTGGAAGAAAGACATCAAACTTAACTAAGCTAGGTAGGTGGAAAGAGTAATGAGGGAGAGAGGGACAGATATTTATACAAAAGGCCACTCTCTCTCCTCAATCATACAAAAAGTAACCCCTAAAGTGGAAATTTTCCACTTATGGAAAGTATTAAAGTAGCTTTAATGCTGCCCGGATCACATCTGTATCGATACCAGAGGGACTCTGTATCGATACAGATCTATATATTTTTTCCACGTCAAGCTTCTGTATCGATACAAAAGGGATCTGTATTGATACAGATCCTTCTGCTCAAATTCCATTTTCCTGGGCTTCATCTGTATCGATACCAGTGGGACTCTGTATCGATACACTTGGTCTTTTGCTTGCTTTTTCATCTCTTGGCCACCCCTTTGTCTTTCGGCTTGATCTCGTGACTTTTGAACTCCCCGAGCCTTAGCCAAATCTTCGTTTCTTGGCTCTCGAAGCTCGGTAATGGGGTGCCATGGGGCCCTTGGCCCTCGGGTACTTGTGATGCTTCCTAAAGCGGTCCTCAACACGCTTAATCACACGCTTGTCCCTGAAACTACGAAAACAACTAAACGCACACATCAAACATATAAAACGAGATAAAGCGCGTGTGCGTGAACAAAAAGGCGTAGATAAGCCCAAGAAATATACAACTTTAGGGGCTTATCAGGTTCAAAAGGGTCATGGAGCCGAGTCAAAGAGGCCAAATGGGTCAATGTCGGGTCAGGGGCCGGATCAAAGGGGTCAATCGGTCAGGAGGTTAGCCGGTTCGAGTTTCGATTTTTTTTCGGAGGAAACCGGACGGTTCAGTTGACTCAGACCGGTGTTAGACCGGCAACCGGTGCGACGCGATTCAAAGGAGGGTTTTTCGGCCGGTTCAGGCCGATTTTGACCTGTTCATGGCTGGTTCAAACCGCTTCCCGACTCGGTTTGTTGTTCCGGATCTAACCAGATTTTGCGGTCCTAGACACATCTAGAGAGATTGACGAGGATTAGACACGGTCAGGTCAGTGGGATGGGATGTTGTTGAGTCGGAGGCAAACCAGGGATGATCACTCGCATTTGGCAAGCAAGGATACACTCTTTCGGGTTATTGTACTCTGGTTTGGGGGTGCATGGATGCTCGTCTGGTTAGTGACATAGGCGCTTGCAGGAGCGATATTTTTTGGAGATCTGATGGGAGTTCTGGGGTTGCTGGGAATGCCGAAAATGGAATGTGAATGAGCCATGAGACAGGATGAGACTCGGGAGAGCTGACGGAAATTGGTAGGAGACCAGGATAGTGGCAGGAGTGGTGAAAAAGGCGAGCAGAGTTGGATAGCTACACACTAGGAGTATTGGACAGACTTTGCAGAGATCGGAGGTTAACCGGAGCAATCAGGTGATTGCAGATTCGCGGTGATGAAGCTGTGGTGATCAGTCAGAAAAGCTAGTGAGCAAGGATACATTCTTTCGGGTGTTGCATCTTCGTTGGTGGGTGCGGATACACTTGATTGGTTAATGGCACAGAAGCTTACTAAAGTGACAGGTCGGAGTTGGTCAGCAGTGATCGGAGGCAGTCTGGTTCAATCAGAAAGACCTATCATCCGAAGATGCAGTTTTGATTCGAGCAGCGGGAGGAGCTGATCGGATGGTGATTTCCGGTCTAACGGATGAGGGGCACCATACAGGCTTGTGGGAGTGCAGTGACAGTTGGAGCTGATGTCAGACACGGTCAAATAGTATGAGTGTTTTGTGACGTGGACAGGATGAGCACAGTTGCGGATGCACACGGGATAGGCGCAGGAGTGTACCGAGGAGTTGCAACTGGGATGGTACAGGATGTGCCGGAAGCCAATTTAGGAGAGTGCGGGATGCTGGCCAGCAATGGTAGTGCAATTGGTTGTTCAGGATATGATCACGGGAGTTCCGAACAGAGGGATTGAGATGGAGATAAGATGAGATGATGCATCATGGGGTTCTCTTTCCTCTGTGAGTTTGTGACTAGATCCTCTTCAGGATATGCGGCCGCATGGTGTGGAGAGATGGAGTTATGAATTATGTCCTGTGATTGGGCATGAGCATCCAGGTTTGGATGTAGGCACTCCGGTTAGGGGCGCAGAATTGTGATGAACCGCGAAAGATTTGGCTTGCAGGGATACATTCATTTGAGTGGTGTACCCGGTTGGGGTGCGGAGATGCTCATTTGGGAATGACACAGGCGCTTGTGTGAGCGAAAGATCAGTTTGAGCCACAGATATCTAGCAGGATTGGAAGGCGTCTTGAATTCACGAGTGGTTGCTTTCGCTCCAACTTTGTTATTTATAAGCGCGCCCAAAGCGTAGGGCTTACGTCGGAGGTAGCATAATACCGGTAAGACCGGATCGAATCCACAGAGACCGAAGGAATCCTAGCGTGAATATTGTCTTGCGCTTGATGGTTTTAGCCTTAGAGCGGCAA
>JAXBDA010010581.1:0-10270 GCA_036023075.1 Gaultheria prostrata
CCATCTTGAGAATTTCCCCATTGTAGACTTCATGTCCCCCCTCTCTCTCTCTCTCTCTCTCTCTCTCTCTCTCTCTCTCTCTCGTTGGGTCTCTCGCTCATCTCCCTGCAAAATCGACAGCGATGTGGAAATTGTAACTCTTGTCCCTGGAGAAAAACGAGCCACCGGAAATTTGATCCTAAAATCTTTTTGAGGCATGAGGGTTATGGCTCTCATCGAGACGATTTCATTGGTGCAAGACCCGTCTCCAACGGAATCCCATGGTACCCGCACACGCTGGTCAAAGGTAGTGTGTGCCGAAGACTGAGATCCATAGCACGTGCTCATGTGAGGAAGAAAATGACTCTCTGATTTATTTATTTTTTCTTTTTCCGAGGGAAATGGCTAGGTTAATGGGTAGATAGGGCATTTCTTGTTAGCTATATCACCGTATGACATTTTTCTAACAAAAAATGACTAAACTGGCAAGGACTAGTATGTCCCCCCCGGTAAAAAAGGATACCATATCCCCCGATCAGACAATCCAGATTGTGCCACATAGGCTTAACTAGACCCAAAATGACCGGTCAAACAAGTCATTTTACTGGGTCAAAAGTTTTGGTATAATTGGTTATACCACTTGTCCCCAAAACGGTATAACCAGTTATACCACATAAGGGGGACACCGTAAAATGGTATAACTGGTTATACCAAAAATGGGGTCAAAATGGTATAACTGGTTATACCAAATTTGAAACAAGTGCATCAAATGGTATAACTGGTTATCCCAAACTCAAAACTTAACTGAATTTTTTATTTTTTTAAATTCTTAACCATGGTTAACACTTGGGCAATAATTAGATGTTATACATTGTTTTCGAAAAGTAAAATGTAACGGACCTCATTAAATGAATAATTTAAATAATCGATGACATTGATTTGGTTAATACTATTGATTTAGTTAATGTCGTAAAATTTTGGCTCCCATCAGGCTTTAGAAGTACAATTATCGATGAAAGAAGTCTCTATTTAAACAAAAATTTACATTTGTTGCAGTGCGATCGAGTATGTAACGATAACCGATTTATGTGATTCTTTAGAGGAATGAATAAATCCCTCTGGCGTACCAGATGGACGGTTTTGATTCTTCCGAAAATTCTGAAGAGCCCCTTGAGCAGTGCACTGTAGGATTTTAATGCATGTCGAAGCACCGAATGTGTTCCGATCAAGTGTTTTTCGACATCCGATTATCACCTATTTTGGCGACAATTATAGAATCGATAGGATGAGCAATATGAACGGTTGGATCGGTAATCATAAAAATTTACTCGACAACTCTCTTTAGAGTCTAAACTTTAAACCTCACTGTATACGAACTAAGGTGTTGTGCTTTAGTCTAATGTACTGTAGTCACACGACCGCAACACAATCTTAACGATCGAGACCGTTTGCATCGTTGTCCTTGATGTTTTATTGTGAGCAATTTTTGGGTGTATCGGGATTATGGAGCCCTTTTATCGGGGCACGTAAATTAATATGAAAAAGTCATTTATTGTTCGATGAACTGCTAATCGAAATGCAATAGACTTCATTATTGGTAGTTGTGATCTAATCCAACATGTATAAAGTATAGAAGGTTCCGATCATCCAAAAAAAAATCACATGGCTCGGGCGGTGTACTTTTTTCGAAACTTTGCAAATGTAACTCGGCAGATTTTAAAGTACGATGTATTTATCAATTATCAAATATTAGAATCCGATAACACTTTGCAAACGTATTTACCGATTTATCGAACTGATAAATAAATAAAAATTTAGAATCTGACGAGTTACATTTGCAAAGTTTAGAAAAGTATAATGTATCGGACCTTTAAATGAATAATTTTAATAATCCAGGACGTTGATTTGGTTGGTACTGTTGATTTAATCAACGTCGCAAAATTTTGGCTCACATCAGGCTTTAGAAGTACAACTATCGATGAAAGAAGTCTCTATTTAAACGAAAATTTGTGTTTGTTGCAGTGCGATCAATTATGTAACGATAACCGATTTATGTGATTCTTTAGAGGGACGTACGAGATGGACGGTTTTGATTGTCCCGAAAATTCCTTAAAGTAAAACTCACCAGCAAACTCTGTTCTATGACGAACATCTTATAGGGTGTTTTCTATAAGTTTCTAAAACTTGGGAGTGATAGAAGTAGTTCTTACTCTATATTCTTGTCGTTCTAGTCTAATGCTTGGTCTCTAGATAGAGTCCTATTCTCAATACCAACAAGAATGAAATTTCTTGAGAGAGGAAAATCCGTGAACTTCAGAAATCGTGAGGGTTCAAGTCCCTTTATCCCCAAAAGCCTGTTTGACTCGTTAACTATTTATCCGATCCTTTTTTAGTTAGCCGTTTCAAATTCGTCATCTTTCTCATTCACTCGACTCTTTCACAAAACAAACGGATCAGGGCAGAAATACTTCACTCATATCACAAAAAAGTCTTAGGACATGCGATAGACGTACAAATGAACATCTTTGAGCAAGGAATCTCCATTTGAATGATTCATGATCTATATCATTATTCGAACTGAAACTAAAAAAAAAATCCTTTTTAATCTAAGAAATTACAGGGTCTATCAAATTATCCCAAAAAATAAAAGTAAACGAGGACATTGGGATTTCTTTGGACCCCGTTGGCAAACGTGTAGAAACAACTACGAGAGATGATAGCAAAATTGACTTGAACAATTTTCAATCGGATTCAGGACTATGAGAATAAATCTTGTCATCTTGTCATATAATTCTAAGAGGGACAAAATAAGAAGAATACATCTCGAAAAAGTCCATGCCCACCTATTCGTCTCAACTTCCCTTAGAAGGATATTAGTGGATTAATGCGTCGCTATAAAATCTTCGAGCCGCCATTGTATATATGCATCTCTTTGAAAGTGCTCATATTCATCTTGAGCACTCATATGAAACAACTCTACAGTAGCATCCGCCAATTTGGTGAACTATAAGAAAAAGTATGATGCAAATAGGGTGGAACAAGATAAACCAGAACAGTGGCGAAGTCCAAACTGAAGCAGTCATAGAAGACCAGAAGGGTCAAAGACCAGGCCTACAACCTTCGTCCACCCGTAGCTCTGCTTTTATCAAGGTTTGGAGTTTAATTTCGTTGTCTTGAACAGGGGCCAGAGCAAGTAACTGAAGGTGTTCACTGGCTGGCCCCTCCAAGTTTTAAGTTGGATCTCTGAGAGAAATGGAGCCCGGGGGTTTGCAGTTCATATGGCCACTGCAGCCAACATTTTAGCAGGGTGATGGGCAAATTGTAGGGCCGTAACTCTTGCTTTGTATAAAGGCTTTGGGAAAGTGATTATTCAAGGCGACACAAACATGCTAATCCAGAGTACCAGCCACGACGATCTAATTACGCACCCACAAAAGATAATTAAGAAATTGCTTAATTGTCCTTGTCTCCGCTGAATCCATCCCAACTAGTGGAAAGGTAGATAATCTGCTGACTGGTTTACAAACTACGATTTCCGATACTCAAGGGGTAGAAGGATTTTATTACCCTCCAGAACGGCACAACAATGGTATCATAACTCAAGACATTAACAGAAATGAGTGACACAGACAGGTTCCCATGCACCCTATGGTCCTCCACTACACCATTTCAGAAAAAGAAATCCATGACATACCAAGAGTCTTTATATCTTAATCCAAAACTAACACAATGCAGTATGGAACCCGTGGCTTTGCAGTACCTGAACACCCGTCTTCAGGTGCTTTGATCACTTTGCTTCCTTTATGTATTCTCTCAAAACAGAGATCAATGTGGGTCTGTATTTTTGCTGTCGTAGGTTGAACATCCTGTGACAGAGATGATTATTGGTCAAGATCTCGTGGAGTGGCAAATAAATGTTGCAAACGGAGAGCCTATTCCCATGAGCCAATCACAATTGCCAGTATCAGGTTAGTTTTTAACCACTATTTGTTTAATTTTTTTCCCCTTACTGAATTCTGCTCTTATTTTATGAAAAATGATCCTTCAAAGTGTTCCAATTGTGTATTATTGATAGATGACAACAGTAAGTCTGTTCCGCTTGGCTGGTCACTAAATAGACGGAGGAAGGAGAATAACAGTTAGGTTAAAAAAATTCCTCTGCTTGCAAGGAGTTTGAGGGTGAGCTAATTGAACGTTTTGGTTCACTTGTGAAGATGCCTTTGCTGAAGCCTGATAGGTCAGACTTGTTTCCTCCTTGATCTTTTTGTTTAATTCTCCATTGCTATAGAAGTGTATTGTTGTTCTTTGTAGTTAATTAACATTGGCATAGCACAATTGCACATCGGTTGTTAGTATGTTTGCTGTTAGTTGGAATATAGCCAGGAAACATATACTCTCAGTTAGCGTGATTTATATTTGAGGCTACTTAAGATGAGATAAAATGGGCTAGTCTATATATTTTGGGGATGTCTGTGACTTTTTTTTTTAATGACTTACGGTGTCATTTTTGTGTTGTTTCTGGACATATGGGAGTCCTCTGCCTGATCCAGTGAAGTCTATCCTAGAGATTCCATAGGTACGATAAGCCAAAAACTTTATTTGATAGGAGAACTATGTTTCTCGATTTGCTTATGGTATTCTCATGAGAATTTGGAAGAATGCTGCTGATGTTTGTGATTAAGCAAACAAAATGGTAATCTGGATCATTGAAATAGGTGTGTGTGCATCTGTGTTTGTGTGTGTTTTTGTTATCATTCTTTCATTCTTATGGTTTGTTTTGTAGCTTATATATCTGCCCAACTTTGTTATTGAAATCTTTTCCTTCACGTTTCAACCTTTGTTTTTGAGATCCATTCAACTTGTTTCACTAATGTGGCAGTTCCTTTATGTAGCTGCTCAAAAATAGCTACCACATATTATTTTTAAGTATCTTATAATGTATAATGTATAGAGGTCTTAATTCTAGGTTTCTGCCTTAATCCTGGTTATTTTTTGGGTGTGTGGGTTAGAAGTGTTTTACAGGGGGTTTCTGGAGTCAAATATACATTGCAACGTAAAGGTGTTCATTTGAATGACTTTTTTAACACATTTTCTTCTCATTGAATACTAAACCCACATTTTCTTCAGATATGTGTGTAAAGAGAAACATGAAGGACTAAGACATGCTAACATATCTAAATTCTTTGACGGGTCATGCTTTTGAAGCCCGAATATATACGTCTTCGGTTCACCGTGTTTTAATATGCATTTTTTCAGGAACCGAAACGAACCCTTTTTCACTTGATGCATTATCGGTTTTTATGTTTCGTGTGCTTCAACGAGTAAATCATCCGGTACTTTTTCATCTATGCCATTGATCTTATAGTTGAACCCCTATAATGTGGTTAGCATATCCGTGACTTTTCCTTTGTAAATCATGAAGGGGAATCTCGATAAGATCTCACCCAATGCTGGGTATGTCCTGCTAATGTTCCATAACCTTTATGATGGGAAGGTAAGATCTTTTTCACATTTAAACGAAAAGCCATAAGCAAATCCAATGGGGAAAGATGAAAACCCCACTTCTGACTACATTCAGACCTAACCATACATCACAGGTGACAAAGTAGTCTCAAATAGCAAGTCAACGGATCACGACAACACTTGGTGGGGGAGTTTAGATGAGGATAGAAAATTTACAGGAGAAGTGCAAGCACATCAGATTTTCACAGCATCAAAAGATAGAATAGGAACTGTCCAACAGGAAGTCATCTAGATTATCCACAATAAAATTTTAATTTGGGCTTCAAAAATGTGTGACGAGATATTAAAGTTTGTCTCCTAAGGAAGACCTACAGCACTAGGATAACATACTGCAGCAATCAGGGTCCAATGATAATCCAAATGTAGAGGACTAGGCGCACGCCTTAAACCGGGAGAAAGGAAAAGAAATCAGAAGATTGATATTGCCTCAATAAATTGACAAATTCTGGACTTCTTATATCTTTCATAAATTAAAATATACATATGAGGGATTGAGTAATACAATACTGATATCCTTGACAAAGTGCATCCAGACCTTGGCTGCAGATACCGCAGCTTGACCCACATGGGAGCGGAAGTCATTCGAGACATTTGGCTGCATCAACATTGTTTCTACCAAAAGTTTAGGCCTCTAGACCAAGAAAGCTAAACTGAAAATATAGAGACAGTTGCATACAGCTGGGGCTTCTTCAATATAGTAATTTTCTGGTGTCTTCTCTGGACACTGCAGTCTCTCTCGTACAAATGTAAGATGTTCCCATGTTTGTCCCAAAAAACCTTCACATATATACATAAAGCATATCTAGATAGAACATAACCGAGCCCGTAACATTATCAACGTGTATAAATCAAACATTATCAACGTGTATAAATCAAACATTATAGAATATAGCAATGGAATGAGGACCAACAGTGATCAACTGCAAACAGTGAAAACGCCCAACAAAGTAGTAACCAGGAAATGGAAGGAAAACAATACAATAAGGGGATCCCGTGACGAGATGTGGAAGGAAAACAATACAATAAGGGTCTGCCAACGAGATGTCTAAGTTAATTGAAATTGACAATCTAGTGAGATGTTGCCACTGTTCTATGGCCATCCTAAAAAGAGAACCGCAGAAAAGCCAATGCACTTCATCATCTGAAATGAGGTCAAATTACTTGATAATAATCCAGATTGCTCAAATGCATAGACAAAAGTTAATTATTGTACTTTAACGATGAGAATAAAGTGCAGTATCACATGGTGACCAGTCAACACTGAATGGAAGCTGGTCAAAAAAAAAAAAAAAACACTGAGTAATGGAAGTACACATTCATATGTGAAGAGCATCTTTTATTAGGATTGCTTTCACGATACCAACATTTTAGGCAGCCAAATGTTTTTTACCATCTGGGTGGCTCCTCATTCCTTCTCGTAACTTTGGTTTAAGTTAGCAGTCGATGATCCAATCATTCATCTAGATTCTCGCAAATCTACCTCATGCTCCATATTTGGGGGCCTTCCAGAGCTTAAATGCTATTTCATCTAGAAACTTATCTGCCGGTATTGTAAGGAGTCCACCATGCTGAATGAAAAAGAAAAATGGTTAATAATAAGTATGAGGCCACTTTGTATATGGTGTGGTCAAATATGTTAAAATATGCGCAACAAAAATTGCCATTTTGATGGTCTAGGATATTTTTGTGTGTACTACAAGCATAATAAAGTGCGTTGAGTAACAAGCATTGGTCAAAGCTAAAGACGGAAATGAAAAAACGCTACCTATCCTACATGAACTCCACTAAAAATATGTAGCACGGTATTCAGACAACATGAGTAAGGGTGTGGGATATTGCAAAAAACAAAAGAAGGAATTGTTTAAAACTCCACTAAAAGTATGTAGTATCCGCGGAAACACACAGACTACTTGAGAAAGGGTATGGGGAAATGGACCGACATAAGTTCTTGGACATCCACCCAACAAGCATAGGTAGTAATGCTATTTACTAAATACCAATGCACAAATCTCTGATCGTATGCATGAAATGCTGTATTGCCACTTGTAAATCCCATTTTACCATTACATTAAAAAAATGGTTATGTGTCCTTGGAAACATGAATTAGGTGTACCACAAAATTTACATTTACCCACACCTACACCACAGTCGATTGCATGTACATAACACTAGGACACCATCCATTATCCGGAACGCAAAGGTTCAATCAAAGCAATCAATTGTTACAACACTAATCCATGCCACTTTTTACCTCTTTGAAATCTTCAAATGAAAACGTCACTGCTGTATCCTTCCGCGTTACGGCATTTTGCCATTGTGCAATTAACATTGGACAATAATGCCTGTGGAAAAAAAAAAATTCAGCTGGAGTAAGGAGGCACATAAAGTTCTGGATGCGAACTATCAAGCTTGCATTTTTACCTAACATTATCCCGTAGATTCCTCCCTTTCAATGTGTAACTTTGGCGAGGGAATAGTAATGAAAGATTAGAGTTGCTCTCAACTTTACACCCAACAGAATAATTAGGAACATCACCATTAGATACAGGACCGTAACTCATCACAAGGGACAGGTGCAAACGGGAACCGATTTCAGGTTCTTGTTCCTCAATGTGCATGATTTGACCAACCAAACCATTCAGCTTGCCTGTGTCTTTCTGACCATTCTGATAACCTTCTCCAATGTGAATAAAGACTAAATCGAATTCGCTTGTTTCTGAAGTCTTCCCTTGTTGAAATCCAAGTAACTTCAGCAACTCAGAGGCCACAACGTCAGGTGGTGACTCTGCATCGGGATGACTGTTGTCAATTATGTCACTCCATTGCAACATAGTGAAGCCTAGTTTGCCTCCAAAAGCTTCCAAGCTAGAGTTGTTTGTAATTATAGCTGATCTCATTCCCATGAACCTGAAGTTACGTGATTAAAAACAAACCGATCATACAACATCGCATGTAGAAATCATTTCAAAGGAACTCATGCGCTGGTAACCTGTCTGAAATGCTAGGCACCACATACTTCTGATGTCGAATTTCAGCAGTATCTCCCCCACACTGAAGAAAATAAAATACAAACGTCATTTTATACATGGGAAGAGATCACATTATTTGCAAATAAGGCCCTGAATGCTCATTCTCACTGTGATGTGGTAAGCTTCAGAAGCATCCAGTAGCTCTGCAAACTCTCTAACTATTCTTGCAGCCTCACTTTCTGCAATCTAAAATCTAAGTAAATCCCAAAAT
This sequence comes from Gaultheria prostrata, assembly GCA_036023075.1. Lineage (NCBI taxonomy): Eukaryota > Viridiplantae > Streptophyta > Magnoliopsida > Ericales > Ericaceae > Gaultheria > Gaultheria prostrata. The sequence goes on from JAXBDA010010581.1 coordinate 8,743, forward strand.
ATGAAATATGAGACAAGAAAGCACACAAGCTCATTTTCAGGTATTGATTGGAATTGGGCGAGACCAAAGCTTCCAATTAACTTTTGAGCAACCAATTCCCTCCAAATATTGTACGATGAATACCAAACAATATAGTGGTGTATCAAAAAAGAGAAAATAAACCCATGAGAGAGAGAGAGAGAGAGAGAGCACTCTGGCAAAAGGAACTGAAGTCCAGAGAGTACAATCTCATCAAAAGCCAAATTGTATCCGAGGTTCAGCAAAATAAGAATCTCAAAATTAAGATGGTAAAGAATTGTTATCCTTAACTCATTGAGAGGAAATAACATCCATAAAAATCAACACGTAACTTGTTTCTAATTCTATACTTGCATCTTCTTTTAAACCAAAAAAAAATAAAATTGTTTGTTCGTCTGTGCAATAAGAAAACCCTAAAAAAAAAAAACCATAACTGCGCTTTTAGTAGTTCCTGAGTCATCCAAGCAACCAAACATAGGTTTAACAGTTGTGGTCCAGCAAATTATTCAATCAGGGTCAGTGAAAAACACAAGTCCTACAAATTCTGTAAAAAAAACCTACTCTTTGTCAATGTTGTCATCTATTCTGCTGTTTGACAACTACAGTTATATTCCTCAAATCTACACTGAATGAAACCTTCGGGGTGTCCATAATTTATCAACAGTCAATGTTCCACTGTTGCCCTCCATGTTTGTTCCCCTTTTAAAATCCGTGCATAATCATTGATCCTCTTTTTATTTCAAAATCAATTATAGGAAAATTGGTTTTGATCTGATATTTCACTGGCAAATGTTATTTCATCACATCATCTGGAAAAGTTCCCCAACTTGGCCACCCTACAGTCTATATTAACTCTTTATGATGAAGGTATTGCGCCCTCCAATCCTCACTCTTCAAATAATCTATTAGATTCCATTTGATACTGTCCCAAAGTTTTTTCATCTAATTTTTTTAAAACACAAATCCTATTTTTAACCCCATTGCATCAGAGGAATTGAATGCTCCAATCCAGACCCTTTAAAATAAAAAACCAATCAAATCTCCTTAAACAACTCTAAAGCTTCTTTCAACAAATTTGGCGGAAGAAGTTTTAATTCGAAACCCAATTGATAAAATGGTTGGAGTTCACTTTTACTCCTTGATAGAACAATTAAAATTTACTAAACATTTGGTGAAGGAGTGGGGATGATGACATTCAAATACGATTACTCCTACATCTATACCAAAGATGAAAGCCACAAAATACAGAAATTTGGAAAATGCAAGGGGCCGTTTGTTAGCGGGAGCAGTGGAGAAGGAGGGGAATTGGGGAGGGACACTCACCAAAATGCGAGATTGTATCCGATGCACACACACACACACACACACACACACAGAGATGATCGAACCTGACGGAGGGGAATTGGGGAGGGACAAGAAACCACAGCAACCTCGAGATGCGAGGGAGTGGAGATGGGTATGTGATTCATTTATGAAACGACCCAACCCATCTCCGTACACCACCAATCCT
>JAXBDA010010582.1:0-10267 GCA_036023075.1 Gaultheria prostrata
TGATAAGCCATCGTACTTCTGCAATTTACTGATAGATTTACATCTTCCAATTATCTCTTTATTTTGTACATCTCTATTTGTATATGTCATATTAAACTTTTTAGAAGTAATAAGGGTTTTCCTAATGCAGGATCAACTTTAGGAACGAACTTTCATGCAAGTAAGTGTTCACTTATGGAATGCTTCTCTTGCTGAGAACGATACATTGGATAAGGGAACTCTTCATCTAATCGGCGTGAGTGCGCACGGCAAGTACTTTCTGCCTGCATTCAGTGTCCCTCAACGAGAGGTACTATGGGCTTCTCTCACATTGCACTTTTGCCTTCTTTCTGGCCGGAAACCTCAAGTTGGAATGGTTCGTCAATGCAGTCATTGTCCACCTTACCTCTACTCGGGGCATTTTTCTCGAGCGTATCCAGTCTGTATCATGACAGTCATTTAAATGAAGGTGCACTTTTCTGGGAAGCGAACAAGCAGGTGAGCTAGAATTTGGTTTTGTTGAACATTGTTATTCCTCTAATCTAGTTTAGGTATTTCATAACTGCTAGAATTTTCATTGGAAAACTTAATTACTAGAATTACTGTTGATGTCTGTGTAGTCAGTGGCAATGACAATGTACAATCCATGGGGTCGCCTAATACCATGGTTAAACCTATTACGACTACAGTTGCTAGAATACTATACATAAGTTTCTCTCCATTGTTAGAAATGACCCCATGTCCAACCCACTAGATAATCCCCTCCAGACTGTAGAACTCTGCTGCTTTTGCCTCCCTTTCTCTCTCCCTCCAAATAGACTACTTATTCCCATCGGCTCTCTGAAGAAGCTATGGCACTCATGAAATTATGAGTGCCCTTCGAAAATAATGAAACTATGTCATGAAACATCATCCAAACTTAGCAAAGGTTTACGGTTTCAAATTTTTGTAATATATGATTGGAAAAAGTTTTTACTAACTACATTTAAGGAATATATAAACCTCGACTGTTGTAGGTAATCTATTTAGAATTCTCATTCATTAAAAGCTTGGGTATATCGTTATGGACTTTGAAAACTGACTTAAATTGACCTGATCGATATATCTTTATGGACATATTTGAAACTTTATTTGTGGTGGGGATTTGAAGGGACTATGATTTTTGTTAATGTGAGGTAATTTTGTTATAGAACAATTGGAATTTGGGTAAGTTAATGACTCCACCGGGTAATTTTGTTATAGAACAATTGGAATTTGGATAAGTGAATGACCCCATTGAGAATAATTTCTAGTCTTCTAGAGTCGACACTGTGTGCTGCTTTTATGATTTTGTGCATTGAGGTTATTTGGGCTTTTAAGACCAAGATGATTTCATGCGAACCATATTGTACCAATTCCTGTTATGGTATTCTTTTCACGTGGTGATATGTCAAGTGCTCAACTGCGGAGTGCTGTGGCACATGTTCAAGTTGCAAGAATTACATTGGGCCCCCAAAACGGGGTAAGGTGGGTAACTGTTATCTATCTCAGAGCCTGCCGTAAAGCGGGTGTTTTGCCCAGTAGGCATGAACCTTTGTATTCCTTTCATCGTCAACACTCAACAGGCAAAATTCAATAATTTTGTGATATTTTTTTGTCCCTTCTTTAAAATTAAAACAGGGGAACCTGATTGTAATCTTTTCCAATCAACTGGCAAAGATCAATAACCTATGAATGTCCTGTGTTTGAAGAATTTACTATTACTACCTTTTGCACTTATATTGGCTAAAAGTTGTCACAATCTTGTCTGGTGATGAAAAGATGTGATCAACAAATTCTGGTTTGTTTTTGTGGGCTTAGTTATAGGCTATAAGATTATATATTTTCATTTGGTTCTGATCTTCTGGGGTCTACTGAGTGCTGCTATTGAACAGCTCTAAAGAAACTGCAACGGTAAGAGCATCGGATGATCTCTACACATGATTCAGTATCATACACTATTTGCAGAGCTATAGGTTGCAAATAATTGCTTCATCCTTGAAAAATTGATGCGGCTTGATCGGAAATGATCCTCTCCTTGCATCCATCATCCGAGTATCATGCATTAGCCAGGGCCATCAGGAATGGGCCTGTTTACATTAGGTAATATATCCGAACCATATCATCAGGCTGTAGTCCAATATGTATAATGCTGATGCTTTTGGTAGCTAATAGCTTGCATTCCCAGCCTGAGAAAATTTTGATGTATTACAACTTTCAATTTGAATTCTAGTGCTTGGTTTAATGGTGCTAAACCTGCCTCTGAGTTTTGGTGTACCCAGTTGATAATGTATTTCGCGTCCATTTGGAACAGAAATGCACCTAGGAAGCACACATTTGATCTCCTGAAGAAGTTCATCTTGCCTGTTGGGTCAATCATCTGAGCCTTGTTGCGCAACTGGGCTACCAAGATTTGTCTGTTCGCTGACCTGGCCTGCGATGACATTAGGTAAGCACTTTTCACACCCAGTCCCCACTAAAGTTGAAGTCAATTAGGATATCAATTTGGCATTCTAATATTAATGCGTCGCCTAAATCTAGAATGTGAAGAGAGGTATTTTGTCCAGCCTATATTTCTTAATAGGCCCGCCCGAGCTCACATTTTGAATATGACACAGCATTCCCATTTTGCTTTTTGTGGATATGGAAGAACATTAGTCAAGATTTTTAACCATTGTGGAAGGGGTGCTTTTGGGATACAGAACCTAGACCGTGAGTTGGCTAAACAAGGCCCAAATCACTGGGTGCCCTTTATATTGGGGTTGAACCCTGGAGGGGGATAGCTCGTCTAGGACTCATAGTGTGTCACCCTTGGTCGATCTGCAGTAAGTGTAGTAGCAGCATCCTCCTATCAGGGTGGCGAATGCACCTTAGAACTTGCTCCAACGGTCCTATGTCACAGTCTACTTGGAACCTTGCTCCCATTGAGGAAGGGACCCGCTCCATACAAGACTTATGTTGGTTGTGATGTTTGGCGTGCATGCTGGTTGCTGATAAAAAATGCTGGTCTTGTTAGACAATTCTTACTGACCATGATTTTGTAGTAATGGTGAGCAATTTGATTAGTGGATTTTATGGCATGCCTCATCTAAAATCCTGACTTTGGCATGTCTCATTATTCTTTGGTTAACCTTGATAGACTAGAAAGTACATTCCATGTGAGATTGTTTATAGAGTGATTTTTTATATATCCCTTCCGACTTTACACGAAGCTGCACTTAGGTCCTTCTAGTTTCAATTTGAACAAACTAAACCTTTTCATTTTAGGATTGGTTTCAATGTCAGCCCTCAATTGGAGAGCTTCAGTCAGTCAAGCACTGTGGTGACCTGCAAAAGAAAAATTAAACTCCACAGTCTTAGGTGGTGAACCCATGACCAATTTAGAGGGGCATATTTGGCATATCACCCATAAGCACCGAAGCCACCACCTCCTCCTCCTCCTCTTCCCCTATCGCTACCTCCTCCCTTATCCCTCCCTCTCCTGTCAACGTCACCCTAGCTACTCAGCCGTCAGCCCCACCTTCCCTCCTGCACTGCTGTCCTAATTTTGATCTCAGCATCAAGGATCTTGACGCTGCCGTCCAATTACAACGACGTTGTAGGGCGCTGAGCGATGGCTGGATGACGCTGTTGTAGGCATGCGCATGATTGGCATCGCACGAGGAGCAGGAGAGGAGGAGTGCGGGAGGCAGGGGATAGCGATTGCTGAGACGGTGAACACAGACCACGAAAGGCACGTCATCAGAGGATCGATTGGTTGACGCACATCCATCGGAGCCACGATTTTAAGCCTTGCACTTCGTTGAAGGCGTTTGAGACGCTGCAGGCGGCGGGTTTGTTCCTGTTTAGGATTGCCTCTGCCTCTGCTTCGTTTCCCTTGGCAGATTGGTGGGTTGGCGGTGCACGTAGTCTGTTATTGGCTGCGCTTCTTGGTCCTCTGTTTCAGTAATCTTTATTGCTCTTGAGAGTGTGTGTGTTTAGAAAATAATGTTGTTACTTTATAGTATGTCACTGCATTTTCACAAACGAAAATGAAGGTTGATTCTTCATTATCAAGCATGTATTTCCTACTCTCTGTCTGTCTGTCCCCATGTTAAGCGTTCTTTTTTTATTGGATAATTCTGTTTCAATTTGATTGACGTCATTTTGGGTTTAGAGTTTGCCGTAGGTGGTTAGAAGAGAGAGGGCGTCGGTTAGGGAGAGGGAGTGGAGGAGGTCTAGAGGTGGACAGGAGAGAGAGGAGAGTGGGTTTTCTCTGGCTTTTTGTTCGGAGATGGTGGAGAAAGACATGGATTTTGAGGGAAGGGAGGAAATGGCTGCGAGAAAGAGGAACTTAATGCGTAAAACTACCCCTCTAAATTGATCACGTGCTGGGCACATGATCAATTTCCATCCAAAATCTTAACGGAACCCAACTGAGGGCCATTGAAACTAATCCCAAAGTGAAAAGGTATAGTTTTTCCAGATTAATCTTCTACATGGTTTAAAATTTTCGGCCAAATTGTTCGGATCCACGATACGAGTCAATTCACGATTTGGAAAAAGGCCAATCCAATTCTCGATTCCTGATATGACCACCATTTTCTCTCAATGGAACTGAGAAACATCAAGAATTACGTTCAATTTTTCTTCTTTAATTTCAAAATCCAGGGGATTATTTCACTATGATCTTACGAAAGGCCCATAACTGTGGGATAAATGAAAGGGAAAGTATCACGTTATATGTTTTTTGTTAGTTCATAACTTCATATAGATACGCACATGTATTTATGTGTTATGGTGGAGTAACTTCTCTTTATGTTTCAGTCTGTACATGAAGGTCGTATTTATCAGCTGAAGCTTTTCTGTGACAAAAATTACCCAGAGAAGCCACCAAGTGTCCGTTTCCATTCTCGGATCAATATGACTTGCGTCAACCATGAAACTGGACTGGTATGATTGTGATCAATTTATATTGCTAGTGGGTCATGTAGCACTGTCGTCGCTTATCAGGGCGAAAAAACCTATTGTGCTTAGGTTGAGTGTTTGGTTTTCCCCTTTCAATGGTGAGGCATGGTTGGGCCCACCGCTTCCATCTGCTCTGTTGTATGCTGTTCTCTCATATCTGGAATTGGCTGTACTCGTTCGAATTTCTGAGGCTATTATGGTGACAAGATCTCACCATAGCAATTTGTTTCTGAAGTACCCATGGTGGATAGAGTAGTTACAATTCCTACCTGTTCTTCCTAGTTGTATGTCTATGAGATTTATTGTAACTTCTAATTTCTTTCAGTTTATTGTTGGTACATCTAGATTCTCCTGGCTATCACCATGTTATCCTAAGTCTGTTGTAAGCTGACAACGTGGGTTATCAATTCGAGTCACTGCAAAATTGAAGTTTATGTTTAGAAATTGAAAATGCTGAAGCTATTGCAAAGTCTCTGTTTTTATTTTTTTTTTGGGTTGTGGGTTACAGACGTACTAACAAAATTCTCTGGCACTTTTTTTAAAAAAAGTTTTTCAGCTTTATCTCGATACCTAGATCAACAATAAGATTCTGTATAGCGTAGAAAGTGTCTACCAACTTTGAAACCTCCTGAATTTTATGGTTAACTCCCCTTTTCATGACTTTCTTTATCTAATTTGAGACAATTTTATAGCAAGAGGATTTGAAGGGGTGCTGTGTTTTCAGCCCAAAGTAACTTTTTATATTTCCAGAATGGTTGCCCGACATTTTGTGAATCTTCCAATATTTTTGTGGGGTTTAATTACCATGTCCCGAGTTCATTATTATGTTTGTGGATGCGGGATTTGATAATGGAAAACCACATGGTCAGCAGATCCTATTAGTTAGGCTATAAAATGGTCAGTGACGAAAAACGTAAAGATGACAAACTACAATTACCATTCGTTATGTGTACTATTCTATACGTAATTGAGATGATTATATAGGTGATTGCAGTTTGAATATTTCAGCTGCTGTAATTGAAAGAGTTGATGCCATCTGATGCTGCCTGATTGATACAGGTGGAAGCAAAGAAGTTCGGGATCCTGAATTGGCAGCGGGAGTACACCATGGAAGATATACTGACACAGCTGAAAAAGGAGATGGCGGCTCCACATAACCGAAAGTTAGTGCAGCCGCCTGAAGGTACCTATTTCTAGTTGTGATTAATATTTAGATTCCATGGATCATGTTGCATATATCTTATGCAATATATATCGTTTGTATTGGCATGTCGATTACTGTTGAAAACATCATGGGGGTGCATTAAAAAAAGCTTAGTTATCAACTCCTGGCCCCTTATGGATTTGTGTCCCAATGTCTCTGAACTTCGTTGAAGAGATTCTGCGGTTGACTTAACGGGATATCATGTGTGTCAATATTGAAAATGCCACTTAATTAGTGTTGCAATTCTTGTTTCTTCTGTGGTTGGAGTTGTCCATTTTACTCCCTTTATTGCAATGGTTTATTCCTTGTTTTAAAATATAACAAAATGAAAATGAATGGAGCCATGGAGATCCTAACTTTAAGGGTATACACAATTGTTATCGGAGGATTGAAGGAAAAAAAATTCCTGGTAGGTGCATTACGGTGGGACGCTTCTCTTTTCCGTTGATCTGCCTCTCCAAACAAGAATTGTGTTTTTGTTTTTGTGTCTGTTTTGTTGCTTGTTCTTTTGGATTTCTTGGAGTCATGATCTGGTCACTATTTCTTTTGTTCATTTGATTCTGTTCTTATTCCTTGATGAATTGTGATGTTGACCACTAGTTTTTTCAGAATAAGTGTCATATTGACCTTAGCATGCATGCCATTGTTGCCATTTTGAATCCTCATTCTATCATCCCGACTCCTCGTTTTATTGTGACCCACTTCTAAATCCGGATGATGGTTAATAACTGTATTTTAGGCAGACTAAAAACTAGAATTCTTGGATGCCCAGACTGCATCCCGAGATTGAGCCCCATTCCCCTCTCCCCGATGTAATAGAGTATGAATGACAAATGACAAATGACCAAAAAAAAAAAAAAAAACTAGAATTCTTGGTTTTCAATTCCCGATGCTACAAGAGTGAAACCCATTTGGCACTTTACACGTACAACTTTGTTTGGATAATTTTTATGGTCTTTTCTTCTATTTTTATTGCTGGTTTAGGAAGTTGACGAAATAAGAAAATAGGCATTTATTTTAAAAGATTTAGTTCGACCTTCTTAGTTGCCTACGGTCAGATGAGTTTGATTATAATAGTAGAGGGTTATTTACAATGGGCCATTAATTTGAGTGTGGGACTGATAAATCCAATCGAGAAGATTAATTTAGTATCAGAGTATATTTTGGCCGGAGTAGACAATCATGCCCATATACATTAAAGAAGAGAGATTATGAAGGCTAAGTTTTCCTTAATGCCAACTTGGCTTTTTGGACTTTTAAACAAGTGATTTCCGCTATTTAGACTTTTAGTTTATGTACGCGAGGAAAATACCTCTGTCGAAATTACTGATTTTGTAGGCTTTAGCCTGTTTAGGCAAGTGGGGAAACTTGGCCCTCTCTCTCTCTCTCTCTCTCTCTCTCTCTCTTTCCTGTATGACTCTCTCTCTCTTTTCGTTTTTTTAGTTTATCAATGTACAATCTTTTTTTTTTAGAGAACTTGGGGGCTCTGTCGTCCCTTGGGGACAACAGGCCTCGGCAACTTTCGATCTTAGCTACCTCTGTCAACCATCAACGATTCAGTTTCACAATGAATTTTTACCGGTCAAAATTAATTATTACCGGTAATAATTCATCTGTGAATTTGAACCCTTGATTGCCGAGATGGACGGTTCAGATGGATTGGCAAGACCTGTTGTCCCTAAGGGACAGAACTGCCGTCCTCTAAGGGATGGCAGAGCCCCCGGGTTCTTTTTAAGATTGATAAATTTGTCATTTCAATTTGCTTAATGTATCATCATGCAAACATATAGGAGATAAATTTATCAAAATTGATGGTAATATTTTACTCCCTCCATCCTTTTTTTTTTGGACTTTTCGTTTTAAAAAGTTTAACACATTTTCATTTTGCCCTTATGAGTAAATTTCTTTTTGAAAAGTTAGTGGAAAAAAGTGTAACGATGATGTCTCAATAAAGGATAATTGTGAAAATTTTGAATGTTTGAAGTGAAATGATGATGTCTCCATAAAATTTTGATTTACGAAGTTGGACATGTAAAAAGGGACTGAGTGAGTAGTTGATAGATGTTTTGAAATGAAAAAGTTATCATCCATTTTAATCTCGTTTTGATAAATTTAGCAAATGGTAAATGATTTATTGTTGTTGATAAACTTATGCTATTCATCTTCTGTGGCAAGGCATCGGCACACGTAGTGTAAAATTTTCGGTCATCTTCTGTGGCAAGACATCGGGCACACGTAGTGTAACATTTTCTTACACAAAATGTGAATATATAGTAGTATATTTTTTTAATTCTCTATTTTTTTCGGTTTGAATTTAGCTGAAAAGGTTAATGTGTTGGTTACATATTTTGATTGGGTATTTATTGTCGAATTTGAAAAGAGTGATATGACTTTAAATTTGGTATTCATGGGAGATTTTGAATTTGAGGATTACTGGGCCATTATTTTTGCTGATAGGATACCTTCTTAGGTTTTTCCAGAATTAAGGACTTGGCTCTGAAACCAGTATTAAAGAGCGTGCATGAATGAAACTGTGGAGTATGTGTTTTCGTCCCGATTGAACCTGTATGTTTGGCCCCGCTTAAGCAGTGTAATTAAAAGTGAACATGAGCTCAGCTATACTGTTTGGCTTCATTCCCAAATTTACTCTCCAGCCACTGAAGTTGGTGCCCCTAAATAGGCTCTACCCACAATGTAAGTCCTCCTAAAGGGAATAGAACTGACATATCCGTATTTCCTTTTAAAATTACCCCTGAAAAGGTTATCCCATCTGAAAATAATATCTCAATACATTTTATGACTACAGGAAAAATATGCGATAAGAATCGAATCACTGTTAATGTGGAATCACAATCGGCAGAATGTCGACGAAAAATTGATTGACAAATGTGGAAAGAAGCAATTCAAGCAAAGTTAAGCTCTTTTGCAGAATGAGATTCTCAAGGGATACAAGCGAAACGAGGACAATGAAATTGTGAGATAAGTCACTATTAGTTGCGCAAGGTTTCTTGTTCTAATAATAGATGCAAGGAAAAGGCAACAATACACATCCCTTATTTGATACACACCCCTATTAAAGTTATGATTTTTTTTATAAAAGTTACGAAACACACCAAAATATTACGAATTATAGAAAATGTTACGAATCATATTGCTGAAAAGTTACAAAACATTAAAAAAATATTACGATTGCCAATGAGGTGGCACAATCTGGACCATGCAAAATGTGCATATGGTACACACCTTTAATGTGTGTGTATTATAACCATTTCCTGGATTGCAATACATCTTATTTATATAAATCACATTGCATTACATGAAAATCCCCGAACGATGCGAAGTGCCTAAAGCATATAGAGGGTGTTTGGGAGGGTATTTTTTGGCATTTTGAATCATGGTTATAATGTATTTTGATTGTGATAGAAGTGGTTAGGAGATATGTGCAGAATGTATTTTGTAACGGAGGTAGTGTTTGGAAGGGGTGTGCAGAATATATTTTGTCGGTCTTTTTATTTACCAGAATGAGAAAAGTAAAAAATGAGAAGTCAAAAAGCTCTCTAATGTTCAATTCTGAAAACTCATTCTCAGAGAATGAGTTCTGGGTGCTCTCTCCCAAACACCCAGAAGGTGATAAGTAGAATAGGAAAATGCAAAAAATAGGTTGCCAAACCCTCATTATAAAAATCCACGAGTTAACTTCATCAAACTTAGATGTTGAGGGATAGCTTAGTTGTTGAGCTCACTCTCCTTGGAGCACCCCCATCTATTAGGAGGGGAGTTCAACTCCCACCCATCCTTCTCCTTCCCCTTCCCCTTCCCCTTCCCCTTAGGATAAAATAGATGTAGATAATTGTTTTGTAAAAAAAAAAAATAGTAACATTTATCAAGCTTCAAATATCTTTATATGGGGTTAATATAAACCAAATGCATGTGGTACAATTGTCATACTCCCTCCGTTTCTTTTGGACCTGGGGGTGGTGTTGCGCAGCCTTGTGCTGCGCAGCGTGCTGTGCGGTGGCTTTCGACGCTGCGCCGGCGTTGTTCCGACGATCCGAGACGTCCACCGTGTAGAGCTCGTCGAGTACTACAACCCTACCAAAAATCAACTCGATCGGATAT
>JAXBDA010010583.1:0-10264 GCA_036023075.1 Gaultheria prostrata
ACATGATGCTTGGAGCTATGGCATTCTAAGTGTTTGTAAAAATGCCTCAACGAACTTATCCCATTGTTAAACCCGAATTGAGTTTCGTTGTTAAATCTTCCGAGTGAGAGCAAGTGATTTTGTCTCTTACTTGAGTTATAGTTGAGAGCCATTAAATATCCATAGTTATGGGTGGTATAAACCCCTAGACCTCGCCCTCTTTGATTATCGTTACATCTTTATTTTCTAGTAATTTTAAAGTAGAGACAACTCCAAACCAAACAAAAAGGTTGGCCATCCTAACGCCAAAACCCCTACCGTAAAGTAAACCTCTCACTAGCTCCGACCCATTCGACCTCGGACTTCCGAGTTATTATGCTACAACCGACCTAGCCCTACACTTGGGGCGACGCTAATTATTACAACATTCGGTTGCAAACAGATACATGGTCTCTCAAAGGGGAATTGAAGCTAATCTAGAGAAGATCGAAGCCATACTCGATATGCGTCCACCAAGGTCGACCAAGGAAGTTCAGAGATTGACGGGTTGCATTGCTGCTCTCAGCAAGTTTGTGTCAAGGTCCACTGATAAGTGTCAGCCTTTCTTCAAGATTTTGAAGAAAGCATTAGAATGGACACAAGAGGGGGAACATGCCTTTGAAGAACTCAAGAAGTACCTACAGTCTCCTCCTCTTCCCAGTAGAACTGAGCCCGGGGAGGACCTCTTCCTCTACATGGCAGTGTCTCCTCATGCCGTCAGCTCGGTCTTAAATAGAGAAAACAAAGGAGTACAGCACCCTGTGTACTACACGAGCCGAGCTCTCAGAGGACCAGAAACAAGATATCCAAGGATTGAGAAGATCGCCTTTGCAGTGGTAACTGCTGCAAGGAGGCTAAGACCATACTTCCAAGCTCACTCGATCAAAGTCCTCACAGATCAACCGTTGAGAAGAGCTCTTCACAACCCAGAGACCTCAGAACGTCTCATTCAATGGTCGATTGAGCTAGGGGAGTTTGACATCACTTATCACCCAAGGTCCGCCATAAAAGGGCAGGTCTTGGCCGATTTTTTGGCAGAGTACACTTACCCGGACCCAGATCAGGTAAATGAAGATGAAAAGCCATGGTTACTGCTTGTTGACAGATCAAAGACCAAGGACGCGAGTGGGGCCGGACTGGTGCTCCAGAGACCGGAAGGAACCAAATTAAAGTACGCCTTAAGGTTTCAGTTCCAAGCAACGAATAACCATGCCGAATACGAGGCACTCATTACGGGCATCCAACTTGCCAAGGCAATGGGAGCCCATATCCTAGCCGTCATAAGTAACTCACAACTCGTCGTCGGCCAGATTAATGGGGAGTATGAGGCTAAGGAGGAAAATATGGGCAAGTACTTGAATTTGGTAAGAAAGTTAACTAAAAAATTCACAAAATTCAGCATCTCTCAAGTACCTAGGGAGGAGAATGCTGAGGCGGGCCAGCTTGCTAGATTAGCTACGGCTAAGGACGATGTCATCCCAAGGGATGTAAAGATGCAGTATTTGGAAAGCTCCAGCATAATGAAACCGTTGGTCGAGATATGGGTAGTTGAGTATACAGGTTCATGGGCTGAACCAATCATGACATACATCAAGGATGGAGTGGTCCCACAGGACAAGGACCTAGCTCGGAAACTAAGGGTCCGAGCTGGCCAATATGCTCTTGTGGGAGATGTGCTCTATAGGAGAAGTTTTACTCTCCCACTGTTAAGATGCCTGATCAAGACCGAGGCCGAGAAAGCTATGTCAGAAGTCCACGAAGGAATTTGCGGGGCCACCATGGAGGGAGGACTCTGACTTATAAATTTCTAAGACTCGACTATTACTGGCCCACTATGCAGCATAATTGTGTGGGAATGGTTAAGAAATGTGAACGATGCCAAAAGTTTGCAAATATTTCTTAGCAACGACCAGCAACCCTAACCTCAATGAGGGGACCCTGGCCGTTCGCCCAGTGGGGACTAGACTTGATTGGCTCACTCCCTAAGGGGAGGAGCCAGATTCAATATGCCATGGTGGCGGTGGACTACTTCACAAAGTGGGTAGAAGCCAAGGCACTAGCTACTATAACCACGGAAGCCGTCACTGATTTTATATGGAAGAACATCATCTGCCGTTTTGGTCTACCTAAGGTTTTTGTGGCCGATCTGGGTAAACAGTTTGACAGCTCGGAATTCAGGCAATATTGTAACCCCAAGGGGATACATGTGCACTATACTTCTAAAGCTCACCCCAGGGCGAATGGTCAAACCGAGGTGACCAATAGGGAGATCAAAAAGGGAATAAAGAAAAGGCTCCGAGCTGCTAAGGGAGCCTGGCCAGACGAGCTTCATTCTGTGCTATGGGCGTACCGTATAACCCCCAGAACGGCCACAGAAGAAACTCCTTATTCAATGGCCTTTGGAGCAGAAGCAGTGGTCCCAGTAGAAGTCGAGCTGCTTAATTACCGTACCGCTTCGTTCAACCAACGGGACAATGAGGAAGACCTCAGGACTGAGCTCGACTTGGTGGAGGAGAAGCGAGAACGAGCTACTACCTAGGTAGCAGTATATCAGTAGAGGATGGCCAAGTACTATGATGCTTAGGTCAAACCAGTTAGCTTCCAACCAGGCGACCTCGTCCTCAGGAAGGTGGACCCTACGGGGAAGAAGATCGGAAAGCTCAGTCCGAATTGGGAAGTACCCTACAAAGTGCTAAGGCACTCCAAGGCCGGAGCCTATAGGCTAGCCACCCTAAGGGGAAAAGAGGTGCCAAACTCTTGGAATGTGGAGCATCTCAAGAAATATTATGTTTAAAATAGTGAGATTTCATTTTTAGAACTCAGTTCGCTCTTTAAATTTCAATTTATTTTTTGCTTTCAAAAGCATTTTAATAAATAGTTGTTGAGCTTTTGAGATTGAGTTATCAATAAAATTTCATTGTTACCTTTTGTGCATACATTATATCTAGACTAAGCTCAGTTCAGAGCAAACAACTGCCAATCCTTAACAAGGATTGAATAATTCCACGATAGGGAATTTCAGTCCCTATCTGGTTCAGCTTTAGAAATTAAAGGCTGTAAGTCCGAGGTCGTGGCCAGAAGCCCAACTCAGCCCAGACCTAAGGAGTTCTAGAGTCCTAACGAGGTCGGGATTATGTCAGACTGAGCCAAATAGATTAGCTCAGCTCCAAGGGACGAAAAGCCCTTTGGAATATTTCGCTTAGATGAAAAGTGTATTTTACAAAGGAGCAGACGTGCTCTTACCTTGACAAAAAAGGTAAAAGATACACAATGAGAATTTAAAACCTAAGGGCATCCCAAAGATCCTAAGGGACAAGAATGAACATTCAGAGCTCTAAATAAATGTTGAGTATGCAAGCATACCTCCATCAAGCATATGAAGTGAAGAAAATTCCGCCCATCATAAGTGCAGAATTGTCAAGACAACCATGCATTTAGGGGAGTAGGGAGGGGTCAACTTGTTCAAAGATTCCCATCTAAGAACCTAAGGCAACACCTCAACTCAAGTGTGGTTCAGTTCAAACACGAAGGGTGCTAAGGCACCAGGTCGTAAACTAGGCTAAGGCTTAAAAGCAACAATGACAAGCGCGACTAAGGCTGAAAAATAGGAACTTATATACATACTAGAAAAAACGAAACAAATTGTTCAAACTAATAAAACAGAAATAGTTCCCTACGGGCTAACTATTACAGGAGAATGCTCGGTTTGAGCACCAGACTGAGGAAGAGGAGGGGTCTTGTCAGCATCTTGATCCCCTGAGGTCTTGGCAGCGCTGGACTCGGCTGGAGGAGTTGTAACCACTGCAGGTCCCCCTGGAAGGTCAGTTCGGGGAGGAGACTTCGAGGGGGAGTCACCAGTTTGCTCGTCCCCCTTTCCCTCCTCCGCATCAGGCTCGATTACCGAATAGTCATGCTCAAGGAAGGTCCTAGAGCATATGTCCTTGCAATCTTCAAACTCGTCATTATACCAAGAGACCTGAGTACGGGCGAAGTCGTCAGAGGCCAGGAAGTCCTTAAGGACTTGACAGCGCGCAGCCTTGAGTTTGTCAACCACCTCAGCCCTTTCCTGGTCGAGCTGCTTCTCAAGGGCATCGAGCTTGATCCCCCTGGTGTCGACGATCTTCTTCAAACTAACCGCCTCCTCCTGGGCAGCTTTGAGATCTCCCTCAGCCTTTTCTTGGGCTTGCTTGGCTTTGATAAGGGATAGCCTCGCCCTATCCCGCTCGTTGGTCAGCCTCCCATTCTCTCCCACGAGTTGAGAGTTGGCAGAAAGAAGCTTGTCCCTCTGAGCTGCTAAGTTCACGTACCTCTTCGTAAGAAAGAGAGTTCGCACTGCAGCCTGCAAACATGCAAACAAGGAAAGAAGTCATAAAAAGATTAATTCAAAGAAGAATAAACGACTAAGGACAAGAGAGTGAGAAATTACCTGGCCAAGATCCACCGCGAGCTCGGTCCCAAGCGCTACGGGGTCAGTTGTCTCCAGCACCTGCTCGTTAGCAGCGCAAGTTAACGAGCAGCGCAAGTTAAGAATTTAACTCGCTCAAGGCAGAGTTTCCTGTTGGTTAAAAGGCTGGGCCCATCGTCATGAGTCCTCAGCATGGTCAGCTCGGTAAGGGTGGAAAACATCCACGCCCTTCTACCTTTTGGTGGTACGATCACTCTCTTCCCCCTTCTCCCCCCCTCTCTCTTTTCCTTCTCCTGCTCCTCCCCCCTCTCCTTGCTCTACTCTTTGTCTTTGTCAGTGGAGGGAGCTTGAGCTAGAGGACCCTCAACATCGTGTTGGAGGAAGTTGTCGACGTTGAGCTCGGGTACCTGACCCCTCCTCCTCCGCGTACCACCAGCAGGCTGCTGACGTCGAATGTCGTTGAGAAGAGTGCGGTTAGGGATAGGTCGGCTGGCTCTATTTTGTGCCATTTCCTTTGGGGCTTCCGCTGAGAAACAAGAGTAGCAGTCAAAAGAAGGTTAGAAATTAAAATAAGAAAGCAACATTAAAACCAAAGGTATCTCTTTCTAAGGCAAGGACCGTACTTGAAGGTTCAAGACCGAAGCGATACTGAGCTAGGTTTTCAGCAGTAATGAGGAGGGTAACAGAGTGAATGTCGTGATTTCTGGCCCGAGCAACCTCTGCTTCGACCTCCTTGCTCACAGAAAAGTATCCTCGACCTACAGCAAAGAAGAATTAGTCATCAAATGAACATAACAAATTCAAACACAAAGTAGAGACTGCAGTTAGACAGCTTACTCTCGCTAAGAATAATTCCCCACGTCTTATGGATGGAAGGGGCTTTGGGCTTCTCCCATTCGGGGAACTCCTAACCTGAACCTCCCACCACAATGAATTTGTCCTTCCAGAACTTATGGGAGGTGGGGAGATCTGTCAGAATAGGCTTACTTGCATCTCGCTCGGAAAAATGCCACCACCCCTCATGGCTCGGGACCTTCTTGATGGAGTAAAGGTGGAGGAAGGCTTCCACAGATAGAGTGGATTGGCCATCGGACATGGCCTTCCATAGAATGGCGCACCCAATTATATGTCTCCACGAATTGGGGGAAATCTGAGCAGGAGCGAGACCGAAGAATTCTAGGACCTGCTTAACGATTTGATGGAAGGGAAAATGAAAGCCTCCCTCAAATGCCCCTGTGTACAGGCAGAATTCGTCGCCCAGATTGGAGCAAGCTCGTTCATTTTTTGTGGGAGGTCGGAGAGTAATGGATTCGGGGATTTGGTATCTGACCCTAAGGGCTTTAACCTCGTCCTTCGTGATGACAGAAGTAAAGCTGTTGGCAGAGTAGCTCACCATCTGAGCTGCCAGCATAGCATCAATATCAAAAGAATTAGTCGGACTGTGAGACCTAAGCACTATGGTTCTAATGGGGCGGTTTATACGAAGGGGGATCTCTTCATCAGTTGTCTCCTCCTCACATAAGTTTAGAAAAAGATTTGGTTCCATTTTTATGGAAAGGTTAGGGTCTTCATTCACTTCGTCATATTCCATGGCTCGAGCACAGAGAGGACCATAGCAACACGAAGTGGCATACAAAAACCTAGTAAAAATTTTGTTTTAAAGGAAAGAAGAAAGTGAAGCAAAATCTACTATACGAGGAGTGTAATAGTGTCGAATAAGATAAAAAAAGAACCCTACTGTAACCATAGAAGCTAGGGTGAGGCCACTCAGGGTCGATTGGATGAACAGGGTCTATGGGCTCTTGATTTTGATAAAAATACATCAAGTAAAAAAGGGAAGGAGAGACATACCTAAGAGGGTGAACTCTAGGGAAGGATTTCTGGAATTTGTAGAAGAATGCTGGGGAGTTAGGGTTTTGTTGCAGAAATCGCCTGTAGAGGAGATGGAGTATGAAGAGAATGAGAGTTTTTTTTAGTAAAGGTGGGTAATATAAGGGTTTGTGAAGCGCCAAACGGTTCTCTTCCGTTAAGAAATCAGGGCCGTTGAAAATAAGGCACGTCCGAAGGACTAGATGCTGCCAGGTGTCCCACGATGTGACCCCTGACGTCCACATTTAATGCTACACGAAACCCGAAAAAGGGGGGAATAACCGCCAAAGGTTTAAATGTGTTTCCTCGGGTCTTATCGGCTTTACATCTCAGAAACAAGGGAGTAGCTGATAAGGCTAAACCGACCACAAGGTCAGCTCATCCCCATTAAGCCCAACTTGGTACAAAGAGCTCGGACAAAGACGAGAAACAGAGAAAGGCTAAATAAGCGTCCTAAGGACTGGGGAGTAAAGGGACACGGTCCTGACTAGCAAGCACAGCTCGGCAATGGAAGGGCAGCTCGGACTGCCAGACCTAAACTAAGAGGAGGGCAAGAACAGGTCACCCTTACATCCCTGACAAGGGAAACAACCCCAAGGGGTCTAGAACTCTTGAAGGGACTCAAACTCTTCTCTCACAAGATCAAGATAAAACCCGCAAAGCCCGGTGGCTTATCTGTAAGATTCCTAAGGATATTAGAAGTCCCATTCTGTTCGGGAATGTGAGGCTTCCAATAAGCTAAAGGCGTTAACAAGATAAGCATTGGTGAGAATCCAGGTCATACGAGGATTCAATCACTCCGTTAGCCTATATAAATGACTCCAAGTAACTTAGTGAAGGTACGCTGTTCCAGTTATCCTTACTTGAACAATACTCAATTCTACTATGTAAAAGGACTGACTTAGGCATCAGAGGCTGGTTGGCTAACACCACACCGGTGTCCCCAATCTAACTCTGTTTTGCGGGTGCTTCATCGAGCCGCGCCGGAAACTGCGTCATCAATATGAAACTTGTGTCAAGCATCCACCTCATGCTCCTCGCTGGCCACCTGAAAATGTTAGGGTGAGCTTACTAGCCCTGCAGGAAAAATCTCATCTACTATCACTAAATGCAAGTGTGATGATATGAGCATAGATTGTTAAAAAGTTACAAGAGTAGCTTATAAGAAAGAGGACCAACTCATGCCCAAATAGTTATCGTGTATCTTCAAAGCATCCGAGTGTTGATAGAATTCCTTTTTCGTCGACAAGGAAAGCGTTTCATGGATCCTTTTCATCAAACCCAATAATGCCAACAACTATACCTTTAATAACTCGATCACATGAACTTCCCTCATATCATTTTCAAATTTACAACTCTTTCACAAATAATCAGTAACAGTTATAACCTTTCATTTCTTCCTTACGTACTCGGGAGATCTGGGGCCGTATTCCCTTACCAAGATTCGTAAATCTCTATAATTGTATCTACAGTTACACCGATTCACATTACTTTCCTCCACACCCAATAATGGTATTTCCAGCAACATACCTAATGATGGTCCCGGTGTCTATATCACCATTCCCAGCCACACACCTACTGGTGGCTCCGGTATTATCATAAACCAACGTTTTCATAATGTGACTCAATCTATCCATCAATTCATACAGTGTTAAATTCTCAATCCCTAACAAATCAATAGTCACACGTCCACCCTTAACATATCATACCTCATTCTTACTCAACAACCACGTGTCATCATGTATTAGATTTATGTTGGTGGCCACAATTCACTCAAAACTTCATCAAATTAGATGAGGCAAGTTGAGTTTGAAGGATAAGACATTTTTCTAGCTTCTCAAACAAGAATCACTTAAAAATATAATTTGTGGAGAAAATGGGCTTATTTCAAAGTTATATTTCAAAGTTGACAGCTCATAAGGAGGATAAACAGGGGTTCAATACATGTTAGATTTGATCCATTTTTTCCAAAGGATTCATGTCCACTAAAAATCACACTCAGACTAGTCACCAAGGAGAGTAATCAGTCCAAAAATTAGAACTTTTGAAGGCTATTTGATACCCTTAGAAACTTGTACAAAAGAAAGGTCTGCAGAAAACGAGTGAACACAGAACAACCCGACTTTGAAAAAGCACCATAAATCGAGGTCTTAATATTTTGGATTGATTCTAATGTCAAAAGTTCCGTAGTGAAACTACGTTTAAAGGTCAAGAAGGAATCAAAGTCGAATTCGTACTCCAAAGGTGAAAAAAATGAGCAAATACAGTGGTTATACTAATCTGTCTCAGAACAGATTTACAGGTTGGAGACCAGATTTCAAAAATTCTGAGGAAATCAAATTCTCAACCGATTTGAGTGATTCTAGCAGCAAAAGAAAGGGCTTTGAGTGAACTTTAAATCATAAGAGGAACCCAAACCTAATTGCAAGTTTATGAAGGAGAAATTGACCAAAATCGGCGACCCAGTTTGCCGTACGAAATCTGCTGTACATACAAGTATAGATACACGAATATTTTCAATTAAAATCGATAAAAACGAGGGAGATGAGAACCCTAGTTGCAACAATGAAGTTGGGAGGTGGAGATGGTGGTCGGAAGTGGCGGTGGAGGTCACCGGAGGTGGCAGCAGCCGTGACCTCTCCCTTTCTTTCTCTGTTTTCTTCTCTTCCCTTCTTTTCTCTTTTTTTGGCTGTCCCTATCTTCCCGATCACACAGACACATGTATAGATAATTGCACTTACACCCACCTCTAATTCCTTATGTGTTATTATCCAGCCCAAATCCAAATTATATTAGACGCTAACTCCTCATTTTATATACGGTTTGTTATTACACACCAAATCCCATGTTTAAATTTCGGAGTACTCTCTTTAAAAAGAAAATTTTTACGGGTCTCTACAATTGTGCAGGACTTAAACTTAGTTAAATTTACCACTTGGTCTTAGGAACCGAGAAACCGGATAGAACTTCTAGATTCGGAAGCCCAGGGTACGGAGAGGGGCAAAGGTGTTAGGCAGCCCTCTCTGCGCAACCTAACGGTTGGCCTTTACTTTGCTTGACATAAGGAGTTTAAAATGTTTAATTTGATTTGCAAGAAACAAGGTCTTTAAACAAAATGAGGGATGACGGGAATTAAAACTTATGAGAAAGAGAAATATCCTATGGCTGTAAATTACTCGGTACATAGGTACACAAAAAATCCGGTACAGAGGACTTCATCTCTTTCCATTAATAGTGCAAAATAAACGTACAAAACAAGAAATCAACGGCCCAAAATAGAGCAGTCGAACCTATATTTTTGCTTTCGAAGGTCGAAAGTCAAAAGTCAATACCCCAACTTCCCAAACAAATAAAGTAGTAAACCCTCCTATTTCTCCTCCCTCCTTGAACAAATTGGGAACAAATTAAACCATTCTCCCGGCCCTCTCCCTCTAATCTCTACCAAGGCAGAGGACGAGAAGCGAGGAAGCAACAACAATGGTGAACTCGCCATTCTTGAACCAGACAAAGACAAGCCAATTACCGGGTACCAGGCCCGGCGAAAGCCTCAATTGTTATCAGATAACCATACTCACCGGCGAACATACCGAAATCTGGCAAGAAGTGAACCCTGTATCTCATGCCCTCCCAACCTTCATTACCCAGCTAATCATCATTACCTCACTATCTCGCTTTCTCCTCCTTCTCGCCAAGCCCCTCCGTCAGCCCCGCATTGTTGCCGAAATCCTTGTATGTAAAACAATTTCCGAAATCGCAAAATCCTTAATTGCATGTCTGAGTTTTCATTGCTCTCTAATAACAGTATTGCAATAACTGTGAATTATATATATATATATATATATATATATAAGAAGATCCTATAGGGCTCCCTTGCATAGCTTATGTAAAGGATTTTTCGTTCGAGATTGAATTTCGACAATCCGAACCGTTAGATGCGTTTAGAATGTGTTTTTAAGGTCTAACGCGAGGATT
>JAXBDA010010584.1:0-10262 GCA_036023075.1 Gaultheria prostrata
TATTTTAGGGAGTGATTTAGGGAGTCTCTTGGAGCCTAACTTTGGAGTTTGGCTCCCTAAAATAGGGATGGGAGCCAATTTAGGGAGTTTGTTGGGCTTGCTCTTAGGAGCAATAATAAAAAAACAATGTGCATGCACCATGACGAACGAAACCTCTGCTTCATTCCAAACACTTGCGATAATAAAAAACAATGTGCATGCACCATATAATATTTGAACAACATTTTAAAAAAAAAAAAATTAAGGGTGTTTTTGCCTAGCATTGTTATTAGCAGGGACGGATCCAATGGGGTCACACGGGGCACGTGCCCCGCTGACCCCCACTTGTCAATGAAAAAAAATTAATTTTGGAAAATAAGTTTTGTATAAATATTATTTGTGTCGGGATCAAGTAACAAAGTAAATGTGTTCCCTGGTAAAGTACATTGACTATGTTCTGGAGGTCACGAGTTCGACTCCTAGCTCTTTTTTTTACTCTACAAAATTTAAAAAGTTACTCCCTCCGTCCCAATTTGTTGGATCCTTTTGGGGAATCCAACTTAATAAGGGTGTGAAAACTTTGTATTGCCTTTTCTGTTTTGCCCATAAATCTAATCATATTAACGTGGCCAATTTTGTGGGGCTAATTTTTTATATGAAACTTAAACACATGTAATATGGATCTTGTTTGATAGATATCAATTAGTTTTATTATACAAAGTGTTCAAAATTATAAATACCGATATAAAATAAAAGATAATGGACAAACCATTCGAGATGAAAAATGTACTTTTAAAAGGTAAAACTGGAAAGTGACCCTATTTTGATAGATATTTTTAGAAATGAGACATATTTTGGGACATCCCAAAATGGAAAGAGGGTCCAACAATTTGGGACGGAGGGAGTATCAATTAAGAGTAAATGTTGAGGTTTGAACCATGGATCCCTGGTTCCAAAACCAATACTTTCTCTCTTGCCATTAGACTAGCAACATTCATTATCTGATAACCTAGTAGTTTTATTATATATTCGGAATGTATAATAGTAATAACAATTCCCCTAGTATTTTTTTTCCTGAATTTTAATGTTCTCCCTTCTTTTTTTTATACTTTTTATAATAAAAATTATGCATTACAATTTTTATAGTTCATAATAAATGTCTTAATTTGGCAAAATAGTTGACTAGGGAAAAAACTTGCACGATTACAACTAATAAAGTGCCCCAACTGGGTTAGATTTCTGGATCCGTCCCTGGTTGTTAGATTATTATTTCGTTTAGATTTCTTCACATCTGTCAGTTTTGGCGTCAGAATTTTTTGGTTTGTTTCTGTAAAAAATAAAAAACTATGAGATGGATGCCAAATGAGGACTCAATTAATCCTTGTTTGCCAGCCCTTTGTACCCCACTAAAAATCACTCCAGACACTTGCTCCTAAGGCCATGAGATGGATGGCAAATGAGGACTCAAGCGGTGGAGCTGACAAATCAATTGTGGGCTTGAACGACGCCACTTTAATGCCCAGCAATGCCTGCCGTCGCTTCTGGGACAGCAGGCCCCCGAATCCTACTATTATTATCATCAAATTATATAATTCCGCCACTCCTTCACATATATAGCATGTTTCTACTATGCAAAAATTCTAATTATGTTCCTGATCGCAACATCCCTTGACCTCTTTACCACCGCTATCATCCTACCTTCCAAATTTGTGGGCGGAAAAAACCATTTACGCCTCCAGTTACAATTTCGGTCATGGAATGTTCATTTCCATAATTTCCAATAGATTTTCTCCTTAACAAACAGAGTTCAGTGGCAGAAATACACACACTCGGGCACACATTCAAAGTCTCAAATCAGGTACTACAGTGCACCTTTCGCACTTTTCAATGTATTTACACCTAGTTTTATTTACATATTTCAATACATTTTTTCAACCTTAGCATAAGCCCACTGGGTACATTTTAGCACTTTACATATTCCTATATACCAATTTCTTATCAAGTTTACCATTGCATAAAAAATAAAACCTACTCACCTACCCTATCATTTTAAAATTTGAGGTGGGCTAAATTAATTTGGACTAAAATTTTATGTATGAGAAATTTTTTAAAAAAAATTCCTACCTGGGCTACAGCCCACCTTAGCCTAATAAGCCTACATCCGCCTCGCGTGAGGGTTGGTGCGCCTTTTGTGCACACTGCTCTTCGTAAAAGTTGTAAATTCTATCCACAGCCGGACTTTTCCCACCACCATCACATGTGGGCCCGGCGCGGCCCTGAGATTTTCGAGGCCCCAAGCATGATTTAATAATGGGGCCTCTTTTAACAATTGTATATATAT
The DNA here is from genome assembly GCA_036023075.1 of Gaultheria prostrata. NCBI lineage: Eukaryota > Viridiplantae > Streptophyta > Magnoliopsida > Ericales > Ericaceae > Gaultheria > Gaultheria prostrata. The sequence continues at coordinate 2,321 of JAXBDA010010584.1, forward strand.
ATTGTTTGTTTGACGTTATGTTAACAAGTGCATTGTGGTGCAGTGGTTCATTGTGGAAAATAGATCTCTCTACCTTAAGGTTGCGCGTTTGAGTCATGGCGCCAGCTGAAGGAGGATTTTTTTGATTCATTTTCTATACGTATTGGTTTAAAAATGAAAGGCTGGTAGATCAATCAAACGCATATAACGTGCCGATGTTACAACCAAACCACAGCAGCGCTATTCGTACAGGAGTGGACATACTTAATATATAACATATTCTAAGATTTGGGGGCCCTAAGCGGCGGCTTGGTGGGCTTATGCCCAGGGCTGGCCCTGTGTGGGCCCCACTGTAAATTTATTATTGTAATCTGAACCGGTCATCTTGTAGGACTCTCAAAGTAATATGTTCATGTAAAAAATCAACTTGATCGGATATTTATACGTATACCAAAATTTGAATTTTAGTTTATAAAATGGATAGTCTGATTCTATCGATAATTTTTAAGTTAGACTACCAGAACTATTAATTTTATGAAACAAAAATCAAATTGCTATGAACTCCATCCGTCCCAAATTAATGGTCAATTTTTACTATTTGGCATCTCTCAAAAAATTGTCCATAACTTTCAATCTATGGTGCTTTTTATATCTAATATAGATCTCAATTAGTAGTTTTTTAAAACAAAAATCGAAATTATAAAAAATATTATAGATTGTGAAATATAGATAATTTATTGGGTGACACGCCTGCCGAAAAGGTCCATTAATTTGAAACCTATGATATCTGATATCTTTTGTGTGGATATAGTAGTATGAGGGTCTACAAAATAAATGATTCAAATTAAAAATAAACTTCAACAAAATAAACGATTCAAATTAATAATAAACTCATGAACAAGAGCGTGCTGGAAAAGTATTCTCTCTAATTTGCCATGACCTACGTTGGGATTGATTCAGGGGTGTTCCGCTAAGTGGTTTTTTGGTTTTTTAGTTTTTTGGGTCTTTAGTTTTAGTTTAAAACTAAAACTTGTTCCGCTAAGTGGTTTTTTGATTTTTTGGGTCTTTAGTTTTAGTTTAAAACTAAAACTTGTTCCGCTAAGTGGTTTTTTGAGTTGTGTTACCAAATTGCCAATATGCCATCGTACCCTAACAACTCCTAAATGCTTGCTTTTTTTAAAGTCATGGGACACACGAACGTGAATGAGTACAGAACTTCCAATTTTTTGTCTTTTAATAAATTTTTTAGATGATTAAAAAATGAAAACAAGTTAATCTGCTTCCGTTATAATTTTTTTTTGACAGACGTATAAGGGGAGGGCAAATTTGTAATTTTACATTAGTAGGACGCGTTTTGGCTGATGATACCAATTGTTTTTTTTAAAAGGTTAGGCCCCGTTCCACTAACTCAAAAAGTTTTCGAGACAGGTCATCCCCTCACAATACATCACATAAAAAATCACAAAAAGCAAACGCGTTTTTCGAGCTCTCACATAAAAAAGTCAAAAAGCCAAAAAACTAAAAACCCAAGTTAGTGGCATTAGTGGAATGAGTTGGTTTTTTTTGAGTAGTTTTTTGTTAGCGGAATGAAGTAGTTTTTTGTTTAAAACAAAACTGATTTTTTTGGGTAATTTTTTGTTAGTGGAATGAAGTAGTTTCTGGATTAAAACTACAACCGATTTTTTTTTAGGGCCTGTCAAGAGCTCAGATTAAGCTCCAACAACACAAAGGTCAGGATGAATTTAACTCCCGGTCACTTTTGCCGCTCAGTGTCTCATAGATTTGTGGCCTTTGGGCCACGGTTACACTCCTCAACTGGGCGTTGGCAACTTTGCTCATCAAGAGTTTAGGGGATTTGGAGATCAGAAAAAGGCGTTTAGGGGTTGTGAAATTCACGGTACGTAGTTTGGTTTTCTTGTTTGGATTTCTCTTACCATGCATGATTCTAAGTTTCCTTTCTATATCCCGGATCGTATTTTTTATTTTTTCTCTTAACTCAGGTGTCCAGCTTATACGCACCTAAACTAATCTTGGGCCAATCTCACCTCCCACTTGCGGAGCAATATCCCGGATTGTGTTTATTATGCAACTTGGGAACTTCCAAACTTGAAATCGAATTCATGTGAAGCCCAATTTTTGGGGTTTTCGTTACTGATTCTGTATGTGGCATTGTAACTAAATCTGGGTGCTTTTGTGGTTTTTTTTTTTTATATAGTTCTGCTATACTAGGGTTCTTTTTTAGTATTTGTTTTTTGTGCTCTAAAATTGAAGAAAGAAACGGGGAAAACCTACCTATGTTGACTAGTGGCTCCAGAAATTTTTAAAGGGTGTTCAAGAATTAACTTATCTCTGCTAGCTCTATCACCATCAACCAATTATATACATACACAAATTTTCACATGTTAGTGTGAATATTGTGACCAAAAAATACTTTAGATGTTACAATTGTTCTCAGCGATTTTATATTTTAAGCCATGCAAGATTAAACCGGTGCATAAATACATTGGTTGTGTTCGTTTTGGTAGTTTAGTTTAGTTTTGTTTGTTGGGGTAATGAGTGGAGAGAAGAATATGGTAATGATTGGAAATAGAGGTAATGAATAGAGAGAGATAGAGAAAGAAATGAGAATAATAATTGAAAAGTGAAGTAATGATTGGAGAGAGAAATAGGGTAATGATTTGAAAACTAAACTAAACTAAAATGAGCAAATGAACACAACCACGAATATTTTATGTACGATATTTTGTGGCGAATAGGTTTGTACAAATCTTTTTGAACATATGCTTTTGTTTTTGGAGAAACAGTGCTGATCATCGTTCAAAGACAGCCATAGCATGATACTGATACCGATAGATACCTTTTTTGCTCTCTTTTTTCTAATTTTCCATCATTAAGAGTGTATACCTTGTTTCGAGCTAATGGATTAAGTGTTCAATTGTGATTACTTGGATTGATGGGTGTTCATAGTATAAGACTAAGTATTCAAACAAAACCTATAGTATATGTAATATAAAAGGGAAAAAAAAAGTGTTCAATTGAGCACCTATTCTAAGCTGTGGAGCCGCCTATGGTTTCTAAGCACACCAGAGGAGAAAACTTGGTGTGGACAACCAACCTCTTTCCTGTTATCAAGAGCCATGGAGTAAATTTCATGTTTGGCATGCAAATGAACAGAAAGCACAAGCTCTCCCAATAAATTGAAACTCTGAGTTTGTATATTTTGTATCAGAAAATCAGAGAGCATACGAGTGAGAGTGCCTGAATTTGTAAAGCTCAGACGTGTGAGGAATTTGTAAAGCATTCAGAGAGAGTGTAATTTCGATTATTGAAGCTCTTCTGGGGAGGTACTCATTTCTGTTGGGGAACCAAGTGAACATTGTGTGTCTGTGTGTTTCCTTTTGTGTTTGGTTTGGATCCTACTAGGGCACAACAACCTATTCGTTGTGGATTAGAGTGGTTTGTTTGATATACTTTGTTTTGTTTCAGTGGTTCATATGGTTGTGTTCCACTTGGGTCAAGGACGGACGCAAGGGTGGGCTAGCCGGGGCGACTCCCCTACCCAAATTTCAAAATTTTCTTATAAGTATAGTAGTAATTTTTTAAAAATTTACAACTATTTTGGTTCACCTGCCCAATAAACTTTTGTTATAGTGTTTGCCAAACCCACTTTCGAATCCTGCAGCCCGTCGTCCCTGACTTGGTTCTCTTCAATCTGAACTTTGTGCTCCAAAACTGCAAAAGGTAATGGAAAACACATTTGTTTGCTTTGGAATGATTGCAAGCATATGGAGAATCAAATGGATTATGAACTGTCAAGTTTTTCAATTTACAATTTTTTTTGTCATTTTCCTGTAACTTGATATTTCTATCCCATTGACAAATGTGTTGCAACTGAAGGAAAAGAGAGAGATTACATCCTAGTTGTTGGTTTTTCTTAACTCGGGTTGTGTGGAGAGTCTTGGCATTGTTTGTGTTAAATTTTTAATGCGATTTTTCAGCGAAATATCAAATTGCTCCTCCTATGACTATCTATTGTCAAGCTATTGCTGCAAATTTTGATGACAATTTTTTATCTATAGTTTATCCACTGTTATACATCCATTAGGTTTTGCTTTGACGGATAGATTATTTGTATAAAGAATTGCTTTGGAATTATTTCATATCTGTACTTTGTCCGAACTTCAGCAAGTTGTAATATGGATGGTGAAACAATTTTATCGTCTGCATCTATAAAGTAAGTTGGACTGGTTAAGAAAATGTCTCCTAAAAATTAAAGATTAGTTTTTGTCCATTTTTGAATTCTTTCTTTCCTTACATTGTGCTTACACCAATTACCAGTTTGTGTAGAACCTCAAGCTAAACACTTGGCTTTCGGGAGAACACGAAGGCATGACTATTTTATAACCTTAAACATCAAGGATGCTGCTGCTGCTGCTGCTGGTGATCAATCTCCTTTGGTCTTCCAAGATCATGTGTTTGATCCAACTGTTGGAGAGAAGAAGTTCCACCTTTGTAGGCTTAAACCATGATCTCTTTTCCATCAAGGTATAATTTCTGATTCTATCTTTTGGTTTTGCAATACATTATATGGATTGCCGTTTCGGTAGAAGTCAAATTATACTCTTAAAGATGCGCCCGCGTGCACACATACTGAGAACTAAATAACGGGATAGGATGTGTTTTCAGAGTACAATTAACTGAGTTCTAGCTTAATGAAGTGAATAGTAGCACTATAATCCCATGAAAATTCTCGTTATTCGACCAAGAAATAGGAGCAACTTCGAAGTATCCAATACATTATACTTAAAGGCGCCTCAGCAAAATTACAATCCATGACTAGATCAATGTGTTTCATGGACGTGGACGAATTTTTTCTCAGTGTCATCATGATATTGTAGAATTCCATCATTGGCTCTAGATTTTTGAAATCATTAGGATGAGAAAATTAGGAGGTCACTTGTGACTTTGAACTTCTAGATGGATCAATGTTCTAATAGTCGGCCTAGGCAGCGCCTAGGCGTTACATTAGGTGGCGGGACCATTAGTCAGCCACTACGCTAGATTATTGGCGGCCTTAGACGAGTTGGTGGGATTAGTGGGCTAGGTAGGGACTAGTCGGTGAGTCTATTTTGTATTGTTTTTTAATTGGAGGTTTAAAGATGTGATAGTATAAAGTACATGGTGTCAAGTTTCATATTTTTCAAAGTATAGATAAATGACTTGGGTTCTCTCTACAATCAACATCCTTAAATCTCAGCATACGCAAACCGAAATCGCAGCAACACAAACCTCGAATAGGACTGGGGGTCGTGTAGCACTTCCTATATAATGTGTATCGCTCAATCTTTTTCTTGGCTGTTCAGTCCTAGGCTCTACCTTGCTCATAAGAATCATCACCAACTTCATAGTCACCCTGTTTATGTCTATCTGTGTCCACATTTCTGTGTCCCGTGTATGTATCCGTGCTTCCTCGACTTGGATACCTTGTCCTAGTTCTATCATTTAACGCTCCATCTTTTTTCCTTGGCTGCTCTTCCTATGTCACCACAATCATCATCAAATTCAAGGTCACCCTTTTGATGGATGTAGATTTTGTTGTGATCCTTTTTTTCTTTTATCTCAGATCGTGAGAACCAGTAGTGTTCCCCCACTATTCCAATCCATTTGTGCCGTTTTGTTTGAATCCAGACAATATGGGCCTATGAAGCACCGACATTTCTACAGGTCGCCATATCCACATGTTGGACACGGAGACATGGCGGGGAAGTAAATATAAATCCAGCAGGAGAATAACAACTCCAGAAGTAACCTTCTGAACTCTTACCTCCATGACCATCATAAACCCCAAAGAACGATGTAGAAGCATCCAGATCAGTACATGCAGCATGCTAACAAAATTAAAATTAATAAACAACGGTAAGTAGCCAAATTAACCCCAGTTAGGGAAACACAACTATACAACTTGCAACAATAATTCAACAATGATGGCTTCTGGAAAGGAGCCTCAATAAGGGGCAACCTAGTATGGCAGATTGAAGAATACCAACATACAACTATTGGTTGGTTTAAATCAAATGTCCAATGGTTAATACAGATTTTCTCTTTCTCATAGCTTTTCTTTTGTTTCTTTGGGGTTCATATGCTTGCAAGATTATATCCCACTTGGAACCCAGTTCATTCTCAGTGACAGCAGCGTTCTTAGAATGTTCTCCATTAAAGCAGGGAAGCAAGGTCTGGAAATGGATTCATCACACTAGTTGGAGGTTCCTACACCTAACAGAAGTCACTCTATAAACAAGATGCACTAAAATAAGGTAGAAGGATACTCACTGCATCTTCCATGGTGGCACGCCAACCTTGCATGGATGATAAACCATATCTGACCCCACTATTCTCACCATCTTCAGAAAACTTTTCAGTTTTAGGAGTACTGAGATATATACCCATCTCTATCTGGAATCAAAAAACACTCAACAGTGTAACAAGAAAATGAAAGTAATCCCACTTTCATGTAAGGTACCAAAAAGAAAAGGAAAAAATGAATCAAAAACAAACTACTGAGTCTAGACTATGAGAAATATGCAAGCTTAGTTACTAGGGAGAGGAAAGATAATCCGAAAACAAGAGCAATAGAATTTTAAACTTCAATTAAGCTTTAGTTGAACTGAATACACATTTTTATATATAACTGAGTGTCCAGGCCAGCTTTCGCGCAGCTTGTATAATCTCGGAGTCACAAATTAATGACCCGGCAAACTGACCCAAGGTTTGGAACGTTTGGCCCCGTGAGATTGGGGCGAGCCCTTCATTGCTGTCTTATGCCACTTGACCAAACCCCAAGGGTTATTGAAGTCAAATTTTCATTCCCATATTTGCTTTTCTTTCCTTAACCCTTCACTTTCAAAACATTTGCTATTTCAAAACCCAGAAAAATCTACTAAACCCTAAATCAACAGACCCAATTAACAGCGATCTGCAGTGCAAACTTCCATAGATGAAGATAAACTCCAAATTTAATGAACCCTAAGTACCATCGTACCCAATCAAATTATATCAAGAAATTCAAATCAAAGAACGGCATAATGAATAAGTGAGAAAATATGAAAAAGCACAATTATGGAGTACTGAAGGAGGGGTACTTACAAGCCCAATTTGAATTCCCCAATCAAAACAGGAACAAAGACTGTAGCTTTACCAGGATTAAACAAAATCGAAGAGCAATTGTCTCATTTGTCGATAATAGAACAAGAAAATGGACGAGAGAGGTTACGGAATTGAAGATAGAGACAGAATACAAAGTGGGGTTTGTTCAGTGGGCGATAATAGTAGAGAGAGAGAGAGGGAGAGAGAAAGTGATACAGCGCGTACGGATGATGATGATAGTGTATGGGTGAGTTTTCGCTTTGATAAAATCAGATTTTATCAAGTTTTGATAAAATCAGATTTTATCAAGTTTTGATAAAATCAGATTTTATCAAGTTTTCATAAAATCAACTCTTGATTTTATCAAATGGTACCAAAAATTTGATTTTATCAGATTTTTTTCCCCACTTGATAAAATTAAGAGTTGATAAAATCTGATTTTATCAAGTGGGAAACTCACCCTATATAGAGAACTGGAAAATTATCTTTTGGAGTGCGTGTGGAGATTCTTTGAAATGTAATACTCCAATGTATATTGAACTTTGTGAAAAACCCTCTCTATCTCTCTCTCACATTCACAAGTCGCACATTAGCTCTGTAGATATGGATCTGGCTCTCTTCAGCAATGGGAGAGGAGCTTCCCTCAGGCTTTTTATTTTTTATTTCTTTAAGATTTATATCGTGTCCATATTAATAGGCCCAGCTTCCAGTCAGGGATCCCTGACTGGAAGCTTTTGGGTGTTTTGAAGGTTTTAAAAATTGTTTTGACAAAATCCAAACCGTCCAATGTGTTTAAAACGTGTTTTTAAGGGCCGCCGCG
>JAXBDA010010585.1:0-10260 GCA_036023075.1 Gaultheria prostrata
TAAAGTATATGTATACACATATGTGTGTATGTGTACTAGTATTGCTTGTGTATGTGTATAAAAGTGTATAATTATGTATGAAATGAATTTATAAAAATGTAACGCTCGCGATTAAAAAGTAAACGTGCCTTAAGGTCGAATTTGTAGCAATTAGGAAGTATTAGGGTATATACCGTAGTAATTGCAAATTAGGGGTCCTAAGTGCAATTAGAAGTTGAATAACGAAATTAAAGTAATCAAAACGAAATTAAATAATCCTATATTTTATCAAAATTTTCGGATTATTACAACCTATCCCCCCTAACAAAATTTCGTCCTCGAAATTAGGGCATACCTTCGGCGGAAAGAGATGTGGATGATTGGCTCTAATCGCATCTTCGCGTTCCCATGTTGACTCTTCGATTCCTCGATGTCTCCACAAAACTCTGACCAGCTTGATCGTAAAGTTCGGTGGTGTTTCAATTGGCAATGTAGAATTCCATTTTGAGCAGAAACTTTGGACTGCGATACCGGATTCAAGCCTTATCCGTTTTGGATGATTCTTGTGTCTAAAACGAAGCTCTCGAAGTGCTCTACAACATCTCTGAAGAAATCTAAACCCAAAAACCATTGTAGCTAGGAGCAAAGTGGGGATTTTCAAAGCGACAGTGAGCTGCTTGGTTGACTCGACCAGAAACTTTGAGCTGCAATATCGTGATCATTTCTTGACCGTTTTGAGTGATTCTACTATGTAAATCGAAGGGCTTGAAGTTATCTACAACTTCTATGAAGGAACCTAAGCCCGAAAACCACTTTAAGTAGGAGAAAAAAAAAGGTGATTTACAGGGAGTATGTGTGCTGGCCGAAAATGGAAAAGGGGCTTTGTATTTAAGAAACTTGCGAAGAATGGTTTTCACAGGCCAGGGTGAAAGTGCAGAGGGATGGGTAGGGTGGCTGAGCTAAAGTTTTTGCAGCACTTGATGGCATATTCACATGGGTGGATGGGTTGACAGAGGAGGTGATGGAGGGACTGATTTTGCAGGGAAGGAGTGGTGGGGAGTAGGTGTGGGAATACAACATGGGTGAGTCTCGGGGTTCGATGTGATATAAAGCAGTACAATTTACTTCGAGCGGTGTTCAAGCTGTACGGCCTTTGATCTCAAAAAAATACCAAAATATTCATACTGGTTTAGAAAATTGTGGGCAACGTCACCGTGTGCGCATAATCATTTAGCAAAATAAGTATTTACAAATATCACGAAATTTTTATTTTATTTTTAAAAAATTTGGGATATTACATACCCTATTTGGACAACATGGTAATATTTGGCCTTTGACCTAGATCACGGTTTTTGCAAACGTGTTAATTTTGATAACCCTCACAAATTTTTTAAATAACTAAGTGGGAGAGGGAGTTTATTTTATACAAATCTCATGGTCTCCATTAATAGTATGTAGATGATATAATTAAGTTTTGTGTGTTGGTTTTAGACCTTCCTCCCCATCGGACGAAATTAATTATGGCATCATCGGTACTTACTTCCTTAGAGGATAGCTCCATGATAATTGTTGTGTGGATTACTCCTCCATCTGGGGTAGTTCATTACGGAACAATGGGTCTTGAGGTTAGGTAATGGTATACACTTAGCTATAAATAACAAGTATCCTCTCTATCTGAGTCACTGCTTTTATTTATAGGACCGAAGCAAATTAGCTATTTAATTTTATTGGGCATTGTTTAGTGTCAAGATAGTAAAATTAAAAGGTTGTGCCTATCTACACGAATGATGAAGAGTAGTGGACCTACCCATCGAGGCATATTCTTCACGGTGTGTAGGGTTGCTAATGTTTTTCTTTTAATAGACTGGTTGAGGGAACCAATTTGATAGAATTACAAAAAGTTTATTATTTGCCCTTCATAATTGTTGTTATATGATTCTCAGATTCAAAAATGGGATTTTTCAATCCACTTGTTATCATACTCAAAGAAAACAAATTTACTGGATTTAATTATATTGACTAGAAAAGGATCTGGATATTGTGTTGACTGCTTTGGAGACCGAATTTGTGCTCTCTGAGGTGTGCTCTCCCGAACTCATTGAAATTGCAACATAACCTGAAATACAGTGTTATAAGGATTGGGTTACGACTGATGCGGTGGCGCAGTGTTACATTCTGGCTTTTCTGCTGAATGTATTGCAACATCAGCATCAATTTATAGAAACTGCCTATGACATGATGCATAACCAAAAATATATGTTTGGGGAGTAGAATCGTGCAGTTAGGCAAGTTGCAATGTGGGAATTGTGGAGTATAACATTTGTTGAATGACCCTAGTAAGGGATCATGTTCTGAAGATCATAAGTCTTCTGAATGAACTAGAGATCCTAAGAGTGATATTGATGGGGAAACTCAAGTTATTATTATGCTCCAATTGTTGGCTAAGCCTTTATAGCAGTTCCACCTGAATTACAATAAAAAAAAATGCATTATTGTTTTGACGGAATTGTTGAAAGAGCTTTAAATTAGCTTGGGGTCTTTTGGTTAACAAATAAAAAACTGTGCTTGTAGATGAAGAGGTTTCTACTTCTTAGCCGAAAGACAACAACAAGCAGAAAAAGGTTCAACAACAAGCCACGGTTCCTCAGGAAGTTCATGGGCCTAAAGGTAGAGTGAAAAAGCCTAAGGGCAAGTATTTTCACGGTAAGCAGAAAGGACACTAGAAGAAAAGTTATCCAATTTATCTCAATAATGTGAACAATCAAGGTAAATATTTTTCACTAGTGGTTGAATTATGGTTAGTGGTGTTATCTACTAGTACCTGGTGTGTAGATACGGGTGTTCTAGTTATCCGATTTATCTCAATAATGTGAACAATCAAGGTAAATATTTTTCACTAGTGGTTGAATTATGGTTAGTGGTGTTATCTACTAGTACCTGGTGTGTAGATACGGGTGCCACTAATCATGTTAGCAATTCAATGCAAGGGTTCCAGGAAACCTGGAGACTTAGTGATGGATAGATTTATCTACATATGGGAAGTGCTATATAAGTAGTAGCAGTTGCAATAGGAATTTAATTTTGAGAGATTGTCTTTATGTTCATTGAATTAGAAGAAACTTAGTTTCGGTTTCTAATTTGGTTAAAGATAGATATTTTGATTTATTTTAATAACTATGTGGTTATTAAGTTAAATAAACGTTTCATCTGTTCTGGTTCATTAATTGGTTGACAATTTCTACATTAGTAATCTTAGCTTTCCTACGATGCAACTAAAAGAATTGAATAACACTAATAAATTGCCATATGAGAGAAAGAGCCTTCTAAGTTGAACCTAATGTATCTTTGGCACTTACGCCTAGGTCATATTAATCTAAGTAGGATTTCTAGACTGGTTAGGGATGGACCTTTGGATTCATTGGAAGAGGAGGCACTTCCAGTTTATGAATGTTATTTAGAAGGTAAAATGACTAAGGGGCCCTTTTCGCTAAAGGGAATAGAGCCAAAGAACCGTTGGAATTGGTTCACTCTGATCTATGTGGACCTATGAATGTCCGAGCTAGAGGTGGTTTTGAGTATTTCATCATTTTTTGTTGATGATTACTCAAGATATGGTTACATTTATTTGATGGACCGTAAGTCCGAATGCTTTGAGAGATTCAGGGAGCATAGACTGGAAACGTAAAAGCATCTGGGTAAATGTATCAATACACTGCGATATGATTGTGGTGGCGAATACCTCTTGGGAGAATTTAGGAACTACTTGGCAGAAGAAGGGATTACATCCCAGTTGTCTACCCCAGGTATGCCACAACATAATGGTGTAGCAGAAAGAAGGAATAAGACTCTTATGGATATGGTGAGATCAGTGATGAGTTATTCAGATTTACCAATTTCATTTTTGGGGACATGCACTAGAAACGGCAATGAACATTCTTAACTTGGTACCATTTAAGTCAGTACCAACTACACCCATAGAATTGTGGACTGGGCGCAAACCTGGTCTATGGCATGTTCGGGATTGGGGTAGTCCAGCACATGTGCTAAAAGGGAAAGCAGATAAGTTGGAATCAAGGACAAATGTTTGTTTGTTTTTGTGGGGTACCCTAGAGGAACGAAAGTTGGTCTATTCTATAGTCCTAAGCATCAGAAGGTCATTGTTAGCACCAATGTTTGATACTTAGAGGACTATGTCGTAGATCATAAGCCCAGTAGTAAGATTGTTCTAGAAGAATTGAGAGGAAATAGACCGGTGCAGATTTCTTCAACAACAATAGTACAAGAGGTTACACTGCAAAAAATTATTGTTGAAACACCAGTACCTCATCGTAGTGGGAGGGTTATTGTTCCACCCAATCGGTATACGTTGTTGGGAAAATCTTATGATATGATCCCTGAAGAACAATTAGCCGAACCCTGTAACTACAACGAGGCACTATAAGATAAAGATGCAGAACTTTGGCAAAAGATCAAAAGCACATGTTGTGCGAGCTTAAGTTCCTTTGTGGACTTAAGCAGGCATCTAGGTCTTGGAACATTCGTTTTGATCAAGTAATCAAGTCTTTTGGTTTTGATCAATGTCTGGATGAGTTGTGCGTGTACAAGTAGCGCAACGGAAAAGTGATGGTGTTTCTGGTGTTATATGTTGATGATTTCTTGCTCATCGGAAATGATGTAAAAGTGTTGTCTACAGTAAATGTGTGGTTATCCAACCAGTTCGATATGAAGGATTTAGGAGAAGCCAGTCACATTCTTGGGATTAAACTTATGCTCGATCGCAAGCAATGGATGTTGGGCTTATCTTAAGCTTCCTATTTCGATGTGAGCCTTACTTATTTTAGTATGCAGGATTCCAAGAAAGGATTCTTTCCTTTCAGACATGGAATTAATCTATCCAAGGATCAGTGTTCTAAGACATCTGAGGAGATGAAAAAAAAAATGAAGGTAGTTCCTGGAAGCCTCATGTATGCTATGATGTGTACTAAACCTGATATTTGCTTTGCCTTTGTCATGATTAACAGATTTTAGTCTAACCCTGGACAAGTAGATTGGATTGGTATGAAACATATACTCAAGTATCTGAAAAGAACTAGGGATTATATGTTGGTGTACCAGTCAGACAGTCTGGTGCCTTATGGGTACACAAACTCAGACTTTATGTCAAACAAGGATTTCAGTAAATTGACCTCGGGATATGTGTTTACCTTAGGAAGTGGAGCCATAATTTGGAGGAGTATCAAGCAATGGTGTATTGCTGATTCCACCATGAAGGCCGAGTATGTGGCAGTTTTTGAAACAGCCAAGGAAACTGTTTGACTCTAGAACTTCTTGATGGATCTAGAAGTGGTACCTTCGATGCAGTCAGCAATTTCAATCTATTGTGACAATAGTGGTGAAGTTGCTAAATCGAAGGAGCCAAGGACTCATAAGAAGGGAAAACACATCGAGCGAGTGTATCACCTTGTTCGAGAGATCGTACTGAAAAGTGATGTTGCTTTGACCAAGATTGCATCAGCACAACCTAGCAGACCCTCTTACAAAGTGCTCAAGCGCCAAGACTTTTGATAGTCACGTAGAGGGAATGGGAGTGAGATGTATGGCAGCATGGTTTTGAGTCTAAGTGGGAGATTGTTCGAAATCTTTACAAAAAGCTTTGCTTTTATGTAATGGATTAATTTTTATTAATAAATATTAATAAGTTTTATCCTTTTTTGATGAAAATCTTTTATGGGCAATGTTTGCATGATATAATTGTATGTTGTGCATGTGTCTTTTATTCTACATAGTAAATGATCTAGTGTGTAGAGTAAGGCTTACACACAGAAGATTGGATCATCAGTTCTTGTGGAATATAAGTTTTTGGTTCACAATCTTAGATGGAATTTGACACACCATCAATAGGGTTGTAGTACAATGTTTTAGTAGGTCTATCTTGACTACAGGGAATGGTTCTAGTTCCAACTCATTGTACTAGTACACTTTGAGTGTATTGGACAAGACCGCTTTAAGGTAATTGTCTTAATGCTAACATTATAAGACAATTAGAACCTAATGGTTATTATGAATGCTTATGCTCTTAATTCAGATATAATTAATAAATATATGCATTTAGTGCTATTGACTTTGATTCATTATAAAGTGAGATCCTATTTTTGGGTCAATAGTATTGGTGAGTTGGGTCACGCCACTATATGCATGATATATATCGATATTAATTATTGACGGAATCCACATCCCGTTGGGGATTGATGATACCCGTTTGAGTAAGCTTATAAGTTTCGATTATGTCAAACTCTGCAGGTGGATATTTGTATCCGACATATCGAATAAGTTAAGTGGTTAGTCTCAAGGTATTTTATAAGATGTTGATTAGTGGGAGATTGTTAGTAATCGACATTTAATCAATGGGTATCTGTAATCTTAATGTGGGGAGATTAATAAGTATTTGATAACATGGAGCTCGAAATATAATTGAGATAAAGACAGAAGTACAATTATAATTCTTTAGTGGTGTGAATTATAATTTGTGAAATAAGAATAGAATCCGGGTGGGATTAAGTTTTCTTATTTACACAAGGAGCCCAGATTTATTTCTCCTCTGGTCCCTGCTCTAGCCCTATAAATATATCGTTATGTTCTCTAGATCTCGAAACAGTCATTCAAAAAATTAGAAGAGAGGCTGTGAGAAAGAGAACAAAGAGACTACGTAGAAGTCCACGCTTGACTACGTAATCGAGGTATAAGGGAATATGGCAGAAGATCGTGAGGTACTGTCGAACAGAGTTTGCGTACAGTAATCGGGTCTGTCAAGTTCTAAAAAGAAACAAGTCAACCAGCGTTCGGGTCTAAAGATGAGAGGTAAACCCTAGTTCGGCCTTGTAGGGTTTGTGTTGATTTTTATTGTTTAATCTGTACGCGTCATTACTAGGTTCTGGGATTCGTTTCCCAACAGTACTGTCATGGACTAATATTATTGTGTCAAGATATTGTTGGTGGTTCAAATCTCACCACTTTTTTGGATTTGTAATGGTTTTATATCTTTAGGTATGCATGCTTAGTTTTTTAGCAGAATCTTTTGTGGAGATTTTGTTTGTAGCAATCTTATAACTTTGTTCAAGCAATTATGCTACAGTTTCTGGTTCGTCGCAGTTGTTTCTAGTTTTTTTTTTTTTTATCAACCGCAGTTGTTTCTAGTTGGGAGTATGTTTCTGTGATAGCTAAATATACCTGTGTTGTGTTGTATGTGATTGAAATATGCTTGTTCCAGGAGATAGAGTGTGTGATTCTGTTGTTCCTAGTCATACTTTATCTTCATATCCTCATCTGGTAGGGTTTTCGGATCCTGATGATGTAGCTAGGAGTTTTCCCTGGTTTGGTTTGCCAGCCTTGCTTTTCCTTTTGTGGTGGGGGGTGGCCTAGGATTGCCCAATTCTTAGGTGCGAGGTTGGGATGTAAGTTTTCGGTTGTGATGCTATCATGTCCGTCCTCCTTTTAATCTTTGTAACATATGTCCATTGATTTATAAAACCCTTTCTTTGCTTAGCAAAAACTCATGCCCGATAGTGTGAATTAAGTGGTTGGTTCACAATGTGCTTGCAAAGCAGGTACGCTGGAAATGAAGTTTACGTACTAGAGTTCTTTTTCTCCGTGAGCATGAAAGACAATGAGAACATACTGACCACATTAAGCTTTATATTGGGAACGGTGGAGGAAAATTTTGAAAGTTTTATGCTTGCATCTGGACAAGATCTGGGGGAAGTATTATCTGTTGAAGTTATCGACATTCAGAATGATCAGAAAAGTCACTCCGTTCAAATGATCCAAGCTACAAGATTTATTCCTAGTCTGAACTCCTATCAAGCCTCAGGCACTGTTGCAAACATAAAGCCAGGGTCCTAAGATCCAAAATGAACGAAAATGTGAAAATTATACCATGAAGTTTAGGCTATCTTTGTTGTCTACATTGGTATTGCGTGAAGAAGGGGCTGAAAGGTTGAACCTAGAGGCCGGAACTTACAATGCCGTGTATAAAGATGGGGTAAGTGAGTTGACTCTTTAATAGCTTGCGATGAGGACTTGCAAGCTTGTACACACACTTCTAGATCTTTGGGCAACAATTCGATTGTGGTACTGCTTGAGCCAACGTAGTCAATTACCAACTTGATTCTTACTAATTAAGTATGTATCTATATTGTTTGTGTTTTGTAAGCATCTGATAGTACTGCTGCCCTAATTTTCTGCACTTGATGTTAATTTTGTTTATACTACTGTCAGTAAAATGTTGGGAGTTTAAGCTCGCTTTTTTTTCCAATTGTATTCTAGCCCCTCACGTTGTATCATCCCTAGTCTTTACTGACTATTGGTACAAACAGGTTGGTACAGAGTTGTGCAACCAAAGACCTTCTGGTTTTGTTTCCGTTGATTAGGAAGAAAATTGACGCTGGCATTGATGTTGAGAGCCCGAAAAATTGGGAGTGTGGTTCCTAGTTCACAAGGTTCAGACAGAGTTATTCCCTGCCAATGTTGGAGCTGTAGGAAATTAGCGAACAGGAAATATATTCAGATATTCTGAAGTAGAAATTTATCAAGAAGTTCTTTCCCCAGTATTATACACTCAGTCAAATTAATAAGATGATGACCAAAAGGTTGAATGATGTGTACTAGGTCTGGATGATACTTTGGGAAACATTACATGTTGGGATGTTTTCATACTTAGATTTGGATCAATAAATTCAGAAACTTGGGTACTAGTGTGTATGTGATGGGTTGGTGCTTCAAGGGAATTTCGAGTTTTTTTTTTTTGGTTTTTGAACTGGCATAGAAAATATCAAAAGATGAAATCAACAGGGAAAGAAATGAATTGAGAGATGTTCGAAGGGTACGATGTCTCCTCCTACTGTTACTTGCAAAAGCTTACAAAAACTGTGGAATTAAGCTCAAAAGGAACACACATTATGAAAACACGTTGCAACAAAAAGAGATTGTATTAAGGAAAACACGATTTGAAACTACTTAGAATTTAGAAATTGATCAAAGCATGATTTGAAACTACTTACTGTTGGAAATTTCACTAAATTTCGGATGAATGAAACCGGTGCGTTTCGGAGGGCCTGACGAAGCAACCAAACGGTCCACTCCGGGTTCAACGAATCTGGACGAAGTGAATTATCTCCAGCAGTTTTGTGTAGTAAATACGCTGATTTACACCCCTCCATGATGACAATTCAACTCGTCGGTTACTGAATTCAAAATCAGCATTGGTTGCTGGGGGTTACAGATTCTGTATATGCAGCATTTATGGGGGAATTCAATCTCGTATTCATGGCTAGAGGCTCCTCCTTCAGCTATTTATAGGGAGCTTCAGCCATTGGTTTGAGTACGAGAAACAAATCCACCATTCAAAGTTCATAAATCCGTTCTTTGTGAGAGAGAGGCAGACGTAAATTCGTTCGCCAAGGCATACATCGGAGGTGTTCCGGTGTACGTGGTTCTTGCCGTTTCATCCTGGGACAAGATCACCGATTAACCTACAACACCCACCGGTAGGCGGCGCAATTTCGTTAAGGAGACTGTGTTATCACAGGACTCGGCTCAGTTGTTCAATCCACTGTTTGTATATCATTTATTTCCAATTTTCTGTTATTTCAATTATATTTCTGTTCATTGTAATTCGTTATATTTTTGTTATCAATAGAAATTATTCTCTGGATTTTGTATTGCCGCAATAATTTTTCCAACACTTAGAATTTAAAAATTAGTAGATTTTACACTCCATTAGAAACTCTAAATATTTCCAAATCTGTTGATATAACTTTCTAACAACCACCTTTTTAAAAATGAAATTTCAAAACCTACTCTTAAGTTTGTCGTGAAAACATCAGGAATAAATAAATAAGCAAATATGCAATGATAACCAAACGGGCTGATCCGGCTGACACTCTACATCTTATGACAAATAGAATAAAACAAAAACAAATTATCCATAAAGATGCATAATCTCGGAATTTCTTATCCAGCCCAAGACCATATCTTCTTGCTGAGGAATGCTACAATACACACCCCTACATATGAGATTTTATGACTCAAAATATGAGATTTTGTGGCTCAAATATGAGATTGCGTACGGAATGCACGATCTCATATAGAGGGCCACAAAATCTCATATGAGGTTTTGTCCTGTAATGGGAATGTGATACATATCGCGTATATATATATATATATATATATATTGATGTGACATGTCTCATATAACGTGCCACTAAATCTCATATTTGGTCCATA
>JAXBDA010010586.1:0-10260 GCA_036023075.1 Gaultheria prostrata
AAATGAGGAGATAATTTCGGGGTGGAGTGCCTCCAGTAATTTTTATATTTTGAAAAGGGTAGTTTTGTAACTTCATTAAATTTTGGAGTGCTTGCATCAAAAAATGGAGCCCCAAAATCAGCTCCCTTTAAAAATACTCCAACTTATTGCGTTTCATAAAACAAGTCACTCTATCAAACCACATTAATTCAAAAAGTTTTATTGGGTTCGTCTTTCATAAATAATTAAAAAAATTGTAAAGAAAATTTTGAAAATTTCTTTATTGTGCTCAAATTTTTCATTTTTTGTTCTCGTTTTTTTCCCAAACCCAACAAGGGGAGGGTAATTTTTTCAAAATTTTCCGTTCCTTTTATTTATTTTTCTAAGATCCAAACAAATTATAAAACAGTCATTTGCAAAGAATTACTACAAAAATTCATTGTGGTGGGCCGGATTTTAGGCCCCCCGAATTAATTGGGTCAAACTAGCGGAATGTGCTAGAAACAAGCGTGACCTGGACGGACTAGGCCCAGTTGGGATGGACCGTCCCAATGGGCGGAATGAAAGTCCGAACAGCGTAAGGAATGTTCTGGAAGGTGCTTAACTTGAGATTGGAGTCCGCCCTAATCGGGAGAGCTACCTTGATAAACGTCATCAGGTGACCCGATAAGGGCGAAGCTCCGAAGACAGAGATCTAGCTGAGATTGGAGTCCGCCCTAATCGGGGAAGCTATCTTGATAAACATGATCTAGTGTCCCGGTAAGGGCGAAGCTCCGGAGATTTAGGGATACGAGTGTATCTCGGACGGGCTAGCTATCTTGGACGCCAAGTGAGGAGAGCCTATAAAAAGGGGTTTCACTCTAAACGAAAGGTACACACAATCATACTCACAAAACCCTAGTTTCCTCTCTTCTTCTATACTCAGTCTCTGACTTAAGCATCGGAGGGGTATTCCGGCCAAACCCCGGCCGGGTAGCCTAACGTTCTTTGGGTCTTGCAGGTTCTCTCACCGGAACCCTACTCAGCGCAATTTTCGGTGGCTTGCTTTCCTAAGGTGAAAACCTACCCCACCACAGTCATCATATAAAGAAGAAGGAGAAGAATTATTAAGACTTGGTTCTCCAATGGATTTTATCAAGATTTGTATAATTAAGTCCTTGATTTTATTTATTTGTGAAAAGATTTGATAAAGTCTTACATTTTTGCACATTTTTTAATGCAAAAATGTGAGTTTTTATCAAATCTTTTCACAAATGGATAAAATCTAAGGATTTAATTTTATAAAATCTTAATAAAATCAATTGGAAAACAACCCCTAAGCAATAATAGCGGATAACCGAGAGAATTTGTAAAAAAAAAAGTGACAAAATCAAAGCTCCATATAATTCGAGTAAGGCATTTTGGCAAAAAAAATTGGTTCTTTTTGACCGACTCACGTTTGGTTTAATTTCATTACATTAGGCACTAAATATGGCAAATACTAGTATATTTTAGTATGAAATGTTTTTTTTTTTTTGACAAAATAGTAGTATAAAATGTTAGCACATGAATCGTTTTATGCATTTAAAAAGAAATTTATTTTTTTATTCTCTTTTATTTCCTTGGTTGAGACAAATGATGTGAGCATTAACAAGGAACCAAAGAAAATGTAAATAAGAATAATCTAAATTCTCTTCACAAATTCTGAACCCTGTACGGAGGTGTATGAATTTCTCTTCACAAATTCTGCTACAAGCTTTCCTTGGGTTCGTCTTTGTAGAGTCTACCAATGGTGACCCATCTCCCAATTCTCCTCCTTTTGGCTTCGGCGTGTTGTTTCTCCAGCCTTTATGCTGAAACGTAAGCAAACCCCGTCTCCATTTCTCGTCTTTAGGTTGACTTTTTATTTATGTTTGATTAAATGAAGGTGTTATTGGTTAACTGCAAAAAGCTGTTTATCTTTAGCAATTTAGATATAGGCGTGCATTTCAATGAATTTCATGCACTGCATATACGAACTTGAGGAATCAGTAATTGTAAATTTGTCAGACCCTGACCTCTGTGCGTTTTCCTAAATTGGGTCCTATGCATCTGATTGCAATTATTTTCTCGCTCCGATAATTTCGTTTTCTTCAACAAGCGGTAGAATTTCAAGTTAGGAATTAGTATGGTAATGTGGTGTGAAACTACCCTGCAACAGTGGTGCGGGCGGATGTGAGGCCTTGGGGGAACTCCTCTAGGGTTCGATTCCATGCTGGGTGAGTACCCTGAACGTAAGTGGGGGGCCGTGGCAATGTGGATGCACTAGTTCCCCGGAGGTTTGGGTCGCGCAGTCGGGTCCAAAGTACTGGCTGTAGGGCTGTTCCTCAATTATCAAACCACCAAAAGAAAATTATGTTAAAGCATTGTTGAAACCAAAGTATGTTGAATATCAAGGCAAAAGGCTACTGCTGTGGCCTGTGTATCAAATTTGTCTCAAGCTTGTGAACTCTATTAGGGATTTCCTGAGAGGGGTGTGGAGATAGGCTTGGACTTGTTTTCTTCAACAAGGTGCAAGATAGAATTTACCTGATTGCATTTATTCTTTAGCAATATCTGCGTCTGTTTTGGCCTGTTTGCTGGGCTCGGTTTTTCTGGTTGGTGTCTGTTGGCTAATGTAGTGTTTTGACAGAGGGTAGTTTTCATGTTTTGCTTGTTAATTGTTATATTGGGGTATGCCCCTTTGAGTTTGTATGCTTTTGAGCTTTATAAATGAAAGGACTTATCAATAAAAGAAGAAGAGATATTTGACGTGTTAAAGCAGTTATGTGAGAGTGAAATAAAGTTTAAACTTCAAATTGGACCAAAGATAAAGTAATGTTGATTTCCTAGAGATTTACACTTTGTCTTGACTCTTGAGCATATGTGAAGAACGTTTGCTCAGTTGAGAAGGTGAAATCAGCTTCAAAACGAAGTACTAGAACTTTGTTCCCTTCTATAGCAACAAAGTGATTTTTGTTGGAATTTCTGTAAATTAGAGCTGAGCGTGTTTTTTCTTCTCTTTTTCAGCTTCTGAATGACATAATTGAGCGAGAGTACCAGAAAGCTGATTTTTGCTATTAATTGTTGTCAACTCCCTAGTTTTCAAATGAAAACTGATAGGAGACGGGGTTTTTTAAGAGAAAGTCACCATAGAATAAGGGAGGATAATACTTCCATTTATTTCTGGAGAATTTTATCTTGAAGTAGATGCGGAAAGCCTGTTTTCGTCATTGTGAAATTTTGAGAATATGTCAGCGACAGTGCTATTTTTAATTTTAATTTTTTGTTGCTTTGATATTAGTTCAATAGGGAGATTACAATAAGATTTACTTCAAAATGCTGAATGAAGGTCAAGTGGAGTAAAGAAGCTGCAGTTAAGTTCAGTTGTGCAGCTTCTTCCAGAAAGCATAGTTGATCATATTAGAGTAATAGTCAGTTGTCACAGTTCTGAGTAATTCACTTTGCATCTGTTACGAAAATGTCAGTCTACAATGTTATTTAAAACCAACTTACAGTGAGAACAAGTGATTCCAATTCTTTCAGATTCTCTGTCATTAGTTTCTTGTGCCTCGTCCACTAGTCTTTTTTGGAAAAAGCACAAAACTATTCTGTATGAACGTGTGACGGGCATATGGCTATTTGTATCAAAGAGTTCTGGATGTGTTACTGCTCAATATATGAAAAAAACTAATTTACTTTCGGAATTACTTTTTGATCTTGGTTGCTCTGGATAAGTTTGGATCCTCAAGAAGATTCAAACTAGTCCCCTGTACAAGGAAAATTTTAACGCTCTTCCACTTTTCATGGGAACAAGTAGTATATTCTAGTTATTCTAATCTTGTGCTCGGTGATGATCTTCTATTACTCACCTTTTAACCTATTTTCTGTGTCTATACAAGTTGCTGAAAGTAGATATGCGACATATTAATGGAAAAGGGAATGCCTTTGATATATTAAGCTGTTGCTAATTATCCCTTTCATTTGTCTTCAGTGGCCGAAAGGAATTGAGAACTAGGGAGGTGAACCAAGAAAGTATCATACAATTGGGCCGCCCAATAAAGTACAACCGAATCAACCCAACACAAGTTATCCAACTCTCTTGGCGACCAAGGTCAGGTACTCTAATGTATCATCTGTTGCTTCTACATGTGCTTTATGTAGATGTGCCATGATAGTAATATGGTCTCAAAGTACGTAATAACACTAATCATGGAGGCCCTTTTCGTTGTTTGTGATTTTTGCACACATTATAATTTGCTGAGTTAAATCAGTGCTTCCACTATGGTATTTGTTAGATCAAAAAACTGTCTTTAATCATGAATTCTATGACTTTAATGTTCTAATCACATCTAAAAAATGATGCTACTTTACTTGGAACAGGGTCTTCTTATATAGAGGCTTTCTATCAGAAGAGGAGTGTGACCACCTTATCACTTTGGTAAATTCCTGGTTTTGTGACTAAATAACATATTATTTCTATTGCACTTACTTACCTTGACTAGTTTAAGAAGTACCTATTTGGGTTTAGGCGGAAGGCAAGAAGGAGAATTCTATGACTGGTAGTGACTCAGGGAAAGCTGACACTAGTGAGCGGCCCAGGAGTTCAGAAACCTCTTCGATTATGATTGTGAGTTTTATGCTTCCCCAATATACATATCACAGTCTTTCATATATTCCTCCATTATGTTGCTTCTGCCTAATGTAGAGATTATGATTTGTTGCAGTTATCAATAAGATTAGCCTTGAATGAGAAACAAGTTCATCTACTGAAAACATGTAATCACCTTAAACAATGTGATATGTGAATGTGACTATTTCTCGTTAAGTAATTGGGGTACATAACCTGTATTTTAATCCCCTTCAATACTGTTTGTTCATATATTGCCCGCTAGGGATGTAACCGGTCTGGGTCGGTCGGTTCAGGAAAAACATCAAATTCAGACGTTGGTTCAGTTCCGGTCCAGTTTAGCCGATTTTCCGGTTTGGCAGAGAGTGAGAGATGGGCTCCATGGAAAACATACATACATATATATATATAGGAAGAGCTTCCCATCCACACCACTAAAATCCGGACCCCGTCCGGACCTCATAGTTCCGGACCAAATTTCGACGATCAGAACCGCTCAATGTATTTAAAACGTGATTTTAAGGTCCAACGTGAGGATTCATTAAAAAAAAAAATACCAGTAAGGGCTTGATCCAAACAGTTTTTCATAAAAATACATATATACAGTTTTTATGAAAACTGCTCAGATCAAGCCCTCCCTAATATTGGTTTTTGCTAATTTCTCGTGGGGACCCTTAAAAACACCTTTTAAACACATTGGACGGTTCGGATCATGAAAATTTGATCGGGAAAGTGGGGTGTTGATGTTAGGTCCACATTTTAGGGTGTGGATAGGAAGCTCTTCCTATATATATATACGCACACATATATACAGAATCACAGATCGAGAGAGGGAGAGAAACCTACAATTGAGAGAGAGAGAGAGAGAGAGAGAACAACTGGATCTGGAGACTATGACGATGATGGCGGAAATGGAGACGATGACAATGACGATGGCGAGGATGATGATCTGATCCTAGAGGGAGGGAGGGAGAGAGAGGGGGGTGGGAGGTCGCCGACTTGCCGCTGCCTGGAGAGAGAGAGAGAGAGAGGATTGGGAACGTTGTTGGGGAATAGAACTGAACGTTAAGTATATATTAAATCTGGTTCGGTCCGGATTAAAAACCCCCAAAACCGGAAACCGGACCGGTTCTAAAATTTTTGTAGACCAGTAAACTGGAACTGAACCGGTCAACAAAAAATTGGGGAAAAAAAAATCGGTTCGGTCCGGTTTTCCGGTTGAGTCCGTATTTCCCTCTTTTGTTTTCACCCATTGTAGCTTCTGCTGTTCAGCTGGAATCGTATTACGTGTCTATGCACATGGTGCAGTGTTCAACTGTTAGTCTGATCATGGTTGTTCAATTCCTGCTTGGAAAAAAAAAAATCTTGCCTCTAATGTGAAATGATAGTTAATAATCAGAAATTGCTCTTAAATTACTGCGACGATAAATTTTCTCCACTTTTATGACAAAAACTATTAGAGATGCTGCCGACGACAAGAAACTTTTGATCCTCATTATAATCTCTGTGCTTTCTAGGATGATGTAGTGGTGAGAATTGAGGAAAGGATTTCAGCTTGGACATTTCTACCAAAAGGTTTCTCCAAGATCCTAATCCTTGGTTCCTGAAATTGCTCTCTTAGTCAAGATGTACCTTTCCATTCTGTCACTACATGACTTCTGTTTTTTCAGTGAACAGCAAGCCTTTTCAGGTTATGCATTTCGGGCTTGAGGATGCCCAAGAGAAGTATGATTATTTGGGTAATAAATCAAATACAGCACCCAACGAGCCTTTGATGGCTACCGTCATTTTATATCTTTCAAATGTCTCACAGGGGGGTCAGATCCTCTTCCCAGAGTCAGAGGTGGGAGCAAACCATCATAAATCCCCCGTTGCTTTTGCTTTTGCTTTTGTTTTTGTCAGACTGTAATTTAGTCATTAAATTTGTGATCTGCAGTTAGAAAACTCTCATGTGGAGAAGAGGATATGGTCCGACTGTAGGAAAAGCAGTTCCGTGCTGAGACCCACTAAAGGGAATGCAATACTATTCTTCAATAACCATCTGAATGCATCTCCTGACAGGAGTAGCCCCCATGCAAGATGCCCTATCCTTGAGGGGGAGATGTGGTGTGCCACCAAATTCTTCCATGTGAGAGCCGTTAATAGACAAAAGGACCCACTACGATTGGAAGATGGTGATTGCACTGATGAGGATGAAAATTGCACCCGGTGGGCTGCTGTAGGGGAGTGCCAAAGAAATCCCATCTTCATGATTGGTTCTCCTGACTACTATGGAACATGTAGGAAGAGTTGTAATGCTTGCTAATGGTAACCTTCCACAACTTTTAAATTTTCTGTATTATTTTTTCCCCTTTTCGTACTTCATTTCTCCTTTGTATTGGATAAGAGCAGAGCGTTAAATTTGCCAGTGAGCATTTCACACCATCAACTTGATATTTTGTCCTACAGTAACAGCTTTTGACGGCAATGTGTGGTTGAGTGAAAAGTTTTAGACTAGTGAAACTTGGATTGGGTCGGTGTCGTTAAGTGATTAGTAACATCTTCCGTGAATATTTTGAAACTCTCTCTTCTCTAGAAGAATTTTTTTTTATTTTGCAAAGCTCATTGAACAGTTTCTGATTCATTGAAGTTGGTTTTCCATACTTTGGATTGAACTAGAGTGTAGAAATTGCCCAAGGGGGAAAATTTACTCTACAACCAATGAAAACTTAAGTTTGGCTGATAGCGATAGCATGACATGAGAAGATCCAAAGTAAGCTGCTCTTCATTTTTCAACATTATGCAAGGAACTGCATATGCATGTTTTCATGAGAGTTGGTCAGTATAGGATTGGGAAGGAGACATTAAGAGAATGCCATGAGAACAAAGCTGCTATCTTTCAAGATAAAAGCTAGAAAAATCTTGAGCTGAACTAATGAATCTCTCTGGTCTAGATGGATGGCATTGAGCTAGGATTTATGCTCACTGCATGTGGCTATTAGTATGTTCATCTTTGTTCTCAATCGGATGCCTTTGCGCGTGGAGAGTTCAACCCTGGGCTAAGCTAGCCAGCACAAGAGCTCTTGCCTGCTACCGCATTGACAAAGTGAACTGTTGGTGAAGTTCTGTCCTACTTTTATAGTATTTATTATTAGTCTTTAAATTTTTTTTCCAGTAGTATTTTTGAAACGGGGGTGGCACGTGCCACCTCCCCTACTTTGCTCCGTCCCTGTCTGCAACACAACTGGAAAACACTACAAAATTCCATGGTTTAGATCATATATCGCATTTTACTTTGGAGGATTTAATGTCCCTCGCAATCAAATGCTTTACTAATGTAGCAATCAGCTACGGTGCATTGAGCCCCGTATCGGCATATTAATGTGGACCGCTGGTATTTAAGTAGCAGCAATGAACTAAATTGCTGTGTCTCATCTAAACAGATTATGATCTTTAATTAAAAGAGACGGTCCAGCGATGTAAGTTCTGTAGATGGACAATACTATGGGTTTAAATCAATAGGCCATTTATCTCTGGCGGGTTTACAAAAACCAGAAACCGAAACTATTCAGATTCTATGATAAATGGCAACTAAACATATTCTGATCTTTAAGAGATAATTAATCCGAAAATTATGACGATCAAGCGAAGCAAGTTCTATAGATGAACAATACTGCGGTATAAATCAATGGGCCATTTATCTCTGGCTGATTTATAAAAACCAAAAATTGTAATTGCTCAAATTCTATGATAAAAGACTGAGAAAAAAAAAAATTGAAACCCTTGACTCACCTTATTATTATCATAAATAAGTCAGTAACTTTTTTTTTATTGCAACTGTTCGACAATTCCAAAATACGTGGAAGAGATTATGAATGTGTTCTCATTTGTTTCTGCGCTAACCACGATCTATAAAACTCAGCTCAATTCGGCTCGTTTGCAGCCCTAATCTTGGTTATACGAGGAGGAGCGATGACTCAAATGAGTTGTCCCAGTGTAGCCTCTTGGGTATTTCCTTGCCGTAGTTGTTCAAATTGTAGTTCACTTTACCAAGACATGGGATGAACAACTTGGTGTTTTACAATGTAAGGTAATACTCTGCCATTTGACCTGACTGGTAAGTTGGCATGCAGATCCTAGCTGCCTTTAGATGTGCTGTCCCACTGAATTATGAACAAAACTATTCGCACACACGCCCCTCGCACGAAAAATGCACGGTTTGTGCATCTTGACCGTTCGTGTGTGTTTTCGACGATCCGGATTTAAAAAAAAACTCTTCCATATAACAGTTAACTCCGTGGAAGAGTTTTTTTTTATTTTTTTTATCCGGACCATTGATTCCTGAAATGAATGGTCCAGATGTGTCCGTGAGCGTACGTACGTGTTTGGACCGCATGTATTTAAGTAGGAGCAATGAACTAAATTGTCACGTCTCATCTAAACAGATTCTGATCTTTAATTAAAAGAGATAATTAATCCGAAAACTATGACGGTACAACGACGTAAGTTCTGTAGAAGGACAATACTGTGGGTTTAAATCAATGGGTCATTTATCTTAGGCTAGTTTACAAAAACCAGAAATCGTAACTATTCAAATTCTATGATAAATGTCAACAAAAGAAATTTTGAAGCTTAATTAAAAGAGATAATTAATCCAGAAATTATGACGGTCTAGCGAAGTAAGTTCTGTAGATGGACAATCCCGTGGGTTTAAATCAATGGCCCATTTATCTCTCCCTGGTTTACAAAAACCAGATTCCATAACTATTCAAATTCTATGATAAATGGCAACTAAACAGATTCTAATCTTTAATTAAAAGAGATAATTAATCTGCAATTATGACGATTGAGCGAAGCAAGTTCTGTCGATGAACAATACTACGGTATAAATCAATGAGTCATTTATCTTTGGCTGATTTATAAAAACTAGAAATTATAATTGTTGAAATTCTGTGATAAATGATTGAGAAAAAAATGAAACCGTTGACTCAGCTTATCATTATCATAAATAAGCCAATAATTTTTTTTTAATTGCAACTGTTCGAACAATCCAAAAATACTTGAAAGAGATTATGATCTGTAAAACTTGGATCAGCTTGCCTCGTTTGCAGCCGTAATCTCAGGCATACGAGAAGGAGCGGTGACACAAATGAGTTGTCCCTGTAGCCTCTTGGGTATTTCCCGGTATTTTTTTAAATTGCAATTCACTTTACCAGGACATGGGATGAACAGCTTTACAATGTAAGAGCATCCCAACAATGAGGACACAAATCTTCCCTAAAAAGATTCGTGAACAATGTTTTATTTACTCACATCTCTTTCAACACTCCAACAATCCTTTCTATTACTCTCTCTATACTAATTAAATAATATAAACTAATACATATAATATATATTATACACATAAAGAGGAGAGAGACGAGAGAGAAAGAAAAGAAAAAAAGATTAAAAAATGGGTAGGGAGTGAATAGTGGCTCCCTAAATAGGGGTATTTAGAGCAACCCCAACAAACTCCCTAAATTGGCTCTCATCCCTATTTTAGGGAGCCAAACCCCAAAGTTAGGCTCCAAGAGACTCCCTAAACCCCTCCCTAAAATACAAAAATGAATAGTACCTCCCTAAAATCCCTCCCATTTAGGGAGGCACTATTCACTCCCTACCCATTTTTTTATTCT
>JAXBDA010010587.1:0-10260 GCA_036023075.1 Gaultheria prostrata
TGTAAAATTTTTTGAAAAAAAAATGAATGCTAATACATTATGTTTTGCATGCAAAATGTACGCTTCCCCAAAAGGGGCTAATTTACACCAATTTTTTGCGTGAAAAAAATTTACACAAAAAATATGATCCCACTCTCTCAGATTCCTGGAGTCGCCACTGCACCGGACACACAATATTTGAAGATTTTTTTGTCGGCGAACAATATGTATTTGTTCGGTTAAATGTAGCCGAACATTGACCTTTTGTTTATGTTTGTGAAACCGAACCATGCTCACGAATGGAAGTACAAGAAAAATAGTGTAATAGCTAGTGACGTTAAAGCTAGAGAGAAAATAAACAAGGAAAAGAACATTAGAATTGTTGTCTTGAGCTGTCTTTTTATGTTGGGGTAAACATAAAACAATTTCAAAATTGTGTGAGGCTTCTACATGGATTCTAATAGACCCACCCAATTGCAATATAACACTCAGCTAAGATACCATTCCAATAGAAAATAATGTACTTTAAGATTTTATTTAATATTTTTCATTTAATTACTTGTGACACACGAAATTAATAATTTAAAAATATTAAATATTGCCACCCGTCACCTTGAGATCTCTTGAGAACCGAAATACCCTTTGCATTAATATACATATAGTATGGACTATATTTAAACGACACAATAAAAAACTAGGCTATCAACAAATCATTCTAATTTGTGATTGGAATCAAGTTTTATATGATGTGATTATCAGAAAATCAAAATTATTTACATTTGATTAGAATCGGATTTGATAGACCAAATAGGATGTCCGATCTGAAAGTCCCATCCGGTCCTCTATTTTTTTTTTTATTCCTCCTTAACAACTGAAAAATGGCGTGATAATTAATTGCTGAAGATCCCCAAAACATTTTAATAGAAAAATTAACAGAATTTAGTCAAGGAGTTAATTTTAACAGTCACATGACAGAAAAAATCAAAGAAAACAACATTTAGCATCACCAAGCTCAAAATCGTCGCGATAAGCCTTAAAACTAATAATTGAAAAAAAAAGAGAAGATATGTAATAAGCATTTGACTTTTGATTTTCAATAATATGTTTACCTTACGTATGCCATTGGAGATCCAATCCGGCAAAAATAAAATCAAGAGAAGAATCTGAGTTCACTTAAAAAAAATCTCATCCGAACAGCTGGCAAACAAAACCAAATCAAATCGATCGAGACGGTTTTTCATAGAGATTTTAACAGCAATTATGATTAATTCTGGTTTTTAATTTGAAAGAACCCACGGCCGGTTAGGTTTTGGTTTAGGTTTTACATGATAATCACACTGAAACCAGATCTGTAATTAGAATCGGAAACCGAACCGCAATATAATTAAGAAAATACCGTTATACTATATATCTATTATATGAAGACGAATGAAAGCTGGAATTGAAACTTCGAAAGATGGATTCACTATGTCTATCAATTTGTTTGCCAATTTTATTTTTTATTTTTAAAAACTCTATTGATTTGCTTTTTCCTTGTCTTTGTGTTTTTTTAAGAGGAATTTTAAGTTGCCTTTGTGTAAGCTGTGATTTTGTCTTTGTGTTTGCAAGACTCATGCGGTAGAGCTCTTAAATGCTCATACTGTATTTCGGGATCGAGCCTCATTCCATCCCCTATGTAATAGATTAGGAATGATGAATGAAAAAAAAAAAAACTTCCAAGTTTTCATTTTGGTTTTACCGATAACCGAACTGTTGTGATCTCTCTTTTTTTTTGGTCCATCGGAAATACAAAGAACAGTATACAACATACAACCACACACGAAGAACAGCAATGCAGCAATCAACCCGAATCCATCCAAGACCGGGTTCCAGAGAAGAGAGATCAGAATCAAACTTCCACCGGCGGCGGGGTCTTACCTACTGCCGCAGCCGCCGTTGCTGCCAAACCCGTATGCCGCCGCCTTCAACGAAAGCCATGGAAGCCGGGCCCGAGAGTGGAGATGTGCATCACAAAAATGAAGGGGAGAATAGATCTCAACCCAAAAGCACAAGAGATGGAGAGACGAGAGACGAGAGAGAGTTTAGAGCTTAGGGTGATTGAGGGGGAGGGAGGAAGGAAGGGAAGAAGAAGGGGAAAAAGAAAGGGGGGGGGGGGAGGAAAAAGGGGAAAAAGAAAGGAACCCTAAGCTCTCCACTCACTCTCTCTCTCTAGAACTCTCTTCTAGAGAGAATCCTCAATTGCGAATCAAGATCCCCTTGCGTGACAAGTGACGACTTCAGGAGCTAACGTACGTAGATTGCTTAGTCAGGGACCAAGATCCTAAACTTTACAATGACGACTTCTAAATGAATTCATTTACGACAAATTAAAGAAAACTCTTCAACTAATAACTACAAAGGCTTGATCCGAGCAGTTTTTCATAAACATCTATATATACAGTTTTATGAAAAATTGCTTGGATCAAACGTTTTCCGGTTTTTTTTTTGGTGATTCCTTCATGGACACTTAAAAACACATTTTAAATACATTGAACTGTTCGGATCATTGAAATTCGATCGGGATCTATGAGGTCCGTACCAAACCGAGGTGAGGGATCCCTCAATGGATCGCTACGGTGTATATATATATATATATATATATATATACATACCTTGAGTTTTTACCATAACCATTGTATTCGACGAGTTATCACGTCACGCACTGGCTTGAATCGACGGAATGTACGCATTTACTGTGATGGATGAAGCAAAGAGCAAAAAATTAGGGTGGGTCTATTTGCATCCCGGTTTCGACTTCATACAGCCCGTTTGCTAAATACAACCCGGGGTGAGGTGGCAAAACTCTATATTTGCTTCATGTAGCCCGGCTAAGTTCCAAAACTACCCTTTACACTTTATTTTCTCCCAAAATTTGAAACAACTCTTTGCGGTGAGGTGGCAAAACTCTATATTTGCTTCATGTAGCCCGGCTAAGTTCCAAAACTACCCTTTACACTTTATTTTCTCCCAAAATTTGAAACAACTCTTTGCTCTTCCCTCCTCCCTCCCTCTTCCTCTCCCTCTGTCACCACCACCACCGACTTCCCCTCTCCAATCCGACCCTTCATATTCTGACCATTTACTTTCCGGCGACCTCCCCCCTGTATGGTCTTTGGATAGACAAAGTTTGGATATTAACTGTCGAAAATTGTACCCAATTTCGGATATTAACTACCGCGTAAAGATCCCCAAATCGGATATTAATTTCCCTTACAACTGTGTGCTCTCTCTAGAAACCAAGTACGGATATTAACTACCAAACAAAATATTCGGATACAAACTACCGAATTAAGATTCTCATTTCGGATATTAACTACCGAAATTTGTTACGATTTTCGGGACTGTGTAACCGTTTCAAACGATCAGCGGCAAACAAATCGGAAAAGCAATGGGTTACGTCTCGGGTCGTTTTTGGGTAAAAAATCTTCATGTCCGGGATGCCAACCTCGCTCTCCACTTCCATGCTTTTCCTCTAACACTTGGGTGTTCTCTATTGATATCTCCATTGGTGGAGTTGGAGTTTTAAGTTGCTCCATAACTCTCTGGAGCTCTTCTTCCATGTCTAGTGAGGGAGAAGATCCTTCCATTGATTGAACAAGGTTTTCCATTGAGAGAGATGAGGGGCAGAGGAGGAGAATGAGAAGAATGTATGGGTTTCTTTGGAGTGGAAGACTGACCAAGAAGAAGAGGGAATAGGAAGGAGGAGGAAGAAGAAGGGAGGTTGGGAAAGAAGTGGAGTGGGTTGGTATGTAGTAAGAATAGAAAAAAGTTGTGGTATGGGTTGGTATGAAGTAATTGGAGGGGCTAAATGGTCTTTTTGTGAGGAATATTTTGGTATTTAATTTGCCCGAGTTGTCTGAAGTCAAAAACGGAATGCAAATAGACCCAACCGAAAATTAACGTCTGCAATTTTAGAGCTCTTCATTTCGGCAGAACCAAAAATTGACAATACAGTAAAATCTGTCGAAGCTAAACAGACCCAACCAATGGGCTTGGGTCTCTGTTTTTTTCTAGCTGGGTCAAAGCTTGGCCAACCAAAATATGCACTAGAGATGGAAGAAGAAAAAAATTCAGGGGACAAGAGTAGCGTCGCTAGTAGCGGACGCAGAAGTCGTACTTAACGGGGTCCCCAACTACAACAAAGTACATAATATATATAACTACTTGCTAGTTTTGAGAAGGACACGAGATTGTGTGTATATACTTACCCGCCATTTAATTTCACACCCATGAAAAAAATTGGTTGATAACTTGAATTTTTTTGGGATTTTTCACATCTATATGGGAACTGTATGAATTATTTTTTCATTCAAGGGGCTTGCAGGAGCTGATCCTATAGAACTTTTTCAAATTAACTTAAAAAACTAGGATATATAGCGGGAATATTTAGGGATGTGCAGGGACCTGAATACTCCCATACAGCCCTTGGGTCCGCCCTAAGCGTTGCCCTGCGTGTGACAATATCTCATTGATCTCTCTTGCTCTTGTGATGCAAAATAAAATCAATTACGGTCTCATCTGTGGATCTCGATGTATATGATATCCATGAAAAAAAAAAAAAAATCCATGCATAAAAAAAATTTATTTATTGGACTTGTGGGTCCAATTGAACCAACTATATATTTGTCTTAAGAACAAACGACAACAGGTATTTTGGTAAAAATAAATATGTTTCAAACATGCTTTTACTAATTCCAATCAAGTTGTTTATTTGAATTACAGTTTTGACATCGAGATCTACAAAAATAAACCAGTTCAGATTGTGACGAATCTCATTTGACATCACATCAAAAATCACACATAGAAATCATCGTATTAGAGGATCCTTGTTCCCCCAATTACATCACCATTGGCTTAATACTAGCCAACATACTGATCGTGGGTTTGGTTCAGTGGTTGAAAACTTGAACTTAATTAGAGAATGCCCAAGTTTAAGTTCTCATAGTCCTTTATTGGGGCAAAATATACTCCTAACACCAGTCACACGTGATAGATCCTTAATTTTGGTCTCGATATAGGTGCGGTAAGATTCTTTACAGATAGCGGTGTAGTGCGATGGGGCAATCCTACCTAACAGGGCGACGGGTATCATACATGCATTCCATGTTTAGCAAAAATAAATAAATAGCCAACATAATGAAAATTTTGACAAATTGTAGTAACGTTTTGGACCGGTCCCACAGCTTATTCAACAGGATTTTTTTTAGTGCATATCATATAGTTCGAAAAAAGAATAGTAGAAATTTTTAGAGAAATGGTCCAACTTTCAACATACTAACTGTACCACAAGCCTCCAACACCTCTATAAAAAAGAACGGAGAGAACAATCTTGTACCGGCCTCTTTTTAAGATGGCAAACAGCAGTCGCATCTCAACCGGGCATAGAGCAGTCACATCCCAGCCACTACATCTTAGCCGCCCTTCTCGACAGTCAATTTGGTCCAAGATTGTCAAAGATTTTTATCGGTCACAGCCTCGAGAATCTGAGAATATCTCAACAAATCTAAACCTTTAGCCAAATTCAACAATCTAAATAAAAAACACCACTTCCATATTGCAATGGCACATAATTCTCAATTTATTACAGATTATTATTCTTGGGATCTATTTGCTAGACCAAATTACAGATCTTCAGAATCAAAGCAAATCACCATAGTGATTTAATTACCAATCCAAAACACCATGAACTACTTGAATCATGATGGTTTTCCAAAATGCCAGTATCTTGTTACTGGTAAACCTAAAGTTAAAAAGCAATAACAATACACTAACGTAATACAACGTATAACAAAGTAAACAAACAGAGCCAAGGATGACTTCCCCTTCCATCAGCATCCGTATTCTTGGATCAACAACCAATCACGGAAGAAAGATTCAGTTGTTTTCGGATAAATCTCTCACTGCTGGACTGAGAGATGGTGCTGGTTCCCACCACCTTACACCACCCTACTAAAGCAAGAAGGGTAACCGGAGAACCTAAAATCTTGTTGCTGGAATAAATTTTCACTGCTGGAGGCACTTGTGATGTTAGAACAAGAGGTAGACGAACAAGAGGTTTTCAAAGCACCCTCTTTGAAATATTCCAATGGCTGAGCAGTGGATTCTGCCATGTTAGTGCTCAAGTGGAGCTGTGTTGGGCCAGAGATATCTTTTCCATTAGCAGTGGAAGTTGGGTTCGGCTCTTGGAGCTTCTTTGTATTCAGAAATCGTCCACCAGAGCCTCTAGCCCTCTTTAAAGCATGTAGATGGCGGGATTCGTGGAGATAAGGCTGTGATTTCAAAAGGAGACTAATCAGGGAATAACCTTTTTTGGTCCAGTTTGATTAGTCGGATTAGACATGAGATACTAATCCTGTGGGAAATTATTTCTGATTGAGAATTTTCGTATTCCTTTTGGACAACTAGTCCTACAAAGCGTGGGATATAGAATCTTTTGGGAGATGTGACATGGTTATTACCTCATACAACTAGTCTGATTGAATTATTCATCCTTTCCGAGCCGTTTGTTTGACTGGACTACTAATGGAGGGATGGATTGTCCCATCGGATAAATAAACCGATCCCAGTAATAGTGAAGTATTAATAATGTTACACTCCCCATGATCACCACTCCAAACTGATTGGAAGGAGTACACAAGGAAAGAGGAAGTTGGCAAAAAAAATGTGCTCATACCTTTCGAGATTTTGCGAGCTTGTTTTGAGCCTCAAGCTTGGCACGGTATTGTCTCCGTCTGAGAATCGCACGATACTGTTTTGGATTAACATATATGGGCTCGTCTTGGGGAAGATCAAGAGGCAGTGGCACTCGAGCAGATGGCATCCCCGCCATCTGGGGATGATGAATCTGGTGACACTTCAATGGTAAGTACCTCATAGAATGGTTGCAGATAAAACACATGGGAGGTGGTTAATTAAACACCATATGTGGTGCAATCTAAATAAGGATCAGGCCATAGATAAAATCAAGGACAAGAATATTAGCATCCTTACAACCTCTGGATTTTGTGGAATCCATTGGCTGAAACCACGTACGGGAATTTTCACAAAATTTTAGGTCAGGCATCATCTTCTTCCCTACTTTAACAACCAATTAGCATCGATGCCTTAATAGCGTAGAGTGTATTAAACAAAGCAGTGGGAGAAGAAAAGAATTGGAGAATAAGAACAAAGGAGATGCAAGTCAAAAAGAAGTCAGCAAAAGTACATATTTAGGATGGCATAGTGTTTTTAATACACCTCATTTGTTAACTCTGAATAATCTCAGTCAGCATAATATTAGTTTGATGAAGTTGATTATGCATGAATGCTAAAGAAGATACTATAAGGTGAAAAGGAGGTCTAGCGTGTAGAGTTGGACAGAATAGGTGAATGACCCCACCCTTCACCTGGACACTCTTTCCCACTAGAGCATAAATGGTTCTCCTCCTTTTCTACTTAGAGAAAACAACTGTACAAGGCAGATGAAATCAATGTAGAAAAGTCAGGTGATGGTAGTGGATGCATGAAAGGGCAAGACAACAGCCATAACAAGAAGTTTACAAGTATCTTGAATTTAGAAGTCATAAATTCGCAATCCTCTAAGGAGCAAATATAGATATGGAACTATAAACCAGGACTTGAAAGGACAACGGTGGAGGTAAAGCCAGAGTTCTGCATTGGGTAAGTAATCCGGGAAAAAACCCATTTTACAGAACCATAAGCCACAAGAAGAGAGATCAGCATAATTCATAGAAAAGCACTTTGAATAGTACAATGGATCACTCCTCCAGATGCCCCTTTTCCGGGGGAAAGAAGGACGTCTGTGGGAGCCGGAGCTTTGAATTTGACCAGGAAGGGCATCAAATAGGTCAAACAAATGGAATACTCAAGGTAAGGGAAATGTAACAACTCTGAGTCTCTGACATAGGAAGAGATTAGAGTTGCATCACATTTGGTATTAGCAAGGATAAAATGGAAACAATTGCGTGAATCTTACAAGTACAGGCCAAAGAAAGAAGTCATGCATTAACTCAAGGCCCATCTACAACCACAAAATTCGCCAAAAGCTCGTATAGAGGATCCAACTAATCTACTAATTCCTGTATAACCACCGAGAAAACCTTTCCTCGGGTTTTTCTGTAAACCGCACACTCTCCAGGTCCACAAGGTAAAATTGGCCTCCCGGTCAATGAAGACCTTTTATTACTAGTAAGCAATTTACCTTCTTTCAATTAAAACCTCATTCGATGTTACTAAAGAGCAATTAGAATGTATTAAGCAAGTAACAAACAAGATTGTGCATATGTACGTACCATAGCCTGTGCCCCATAAGTAGGCAGTAGCCCACTATAGTATGGATCTCTGTACGAAAGAGGAACACAAGCCTGGAAAGAAAGACAGGACTGTCTTCAAAATGATATACAGAACAAGTGAGAACCAACTTTTAATGGCTGCCTGCCCATATTCTACTCACAATGGATTGTCCATAGTTAAGTTCTGAAGGAGGTAGAAGACAATCCTGAGTTCCCATCAATACAGCTGCCTTATTTCGACCCACGGTAGGCTTACCAGGAGTTCCGCTATATCCTAGAAGCAAAATAAAGGCCAAAACAACAGATAATGACACCAATAAGAAATAGAGGGTGAGAAATGACAAAGAGCACGCAGCATACTTATCCTCTTACTATTTAGTAGGCCAATAAACATATTTCCCGACATAAACACCATATACATAGAAAAAGCTTCATGCAAGTCTTCAAATACTTCTGTAAGTCTGTTTCACTTTCTAGCTTTCAACCATAGACAAACACCAAATACACAATAGGGAATACAGACATCACAACACAATGACAACAAGAAGGTGCAATCCCCAAAGAAAAAACTAATTGAAGAAAACTCGGATGATCAAAAAACCATGACATAATGATCAATTCTAAACCTCAAACTATCCACTGGATGTCTTTCAACAGGCACGACTCAATTTACTGTCTACAATCCTCTTGTTCAACTTGTCGAACCAATGATAATTCTCTTGTTCAACTTATCCCCAGTGGATGCAGTTTAAAGACATCTACCCGTTCAATCTCCCATGCAAGTATGTCCCCTAACTCAATCAAAATAACTCAACCAGACGTACCCAACGCATACAAATAAATAACTGAAGTAGAGCATCCACTCTTTTCCCCGGCTTGCATCAACTTCTAGATTAACATCCAAATATTCCATTATTTCAAAAAACCGAAAATCAGTAAAGACAGAGAATGTCAATGATTACCGGTTTGCGATGAAATTATGCTTCCTACACTGGCTGCTTCATGGTAAGATTGGCTGGTGGATTGAGTCGAGGATGAGTCCTGATCTTGAAATTGAAAAACCATATGCTTCACATTCTGGCCAAGTTGATTTGGAGTTATATTCAAGCTTAAATTCTTTGACAGAAACGATTGCTCAATTTGTGATCCACTAGAGTTCCACCAAGATGCATATTTAGCAACATAAGGAGCCATTGATTGGGCTGAGCTTAAATCAGAATATTGCACACAAAAGTCCTGCATGCTTCCGCAACGATGAAATCAGAATCTTTCAAACAATAGTTCCGGCCAAAATCGCAATCAGCGCATCAAATGTAAATCCCAAATCAGTGTTTGTGTAAATACTTTCTCCAACAACAAATTTTTTCCCCACCAAGTATAATAAAACGGAATTGTTAAAACTATTTTGAATTCTATATTATACTAGTAATTGAAACGAGTTTAAACCTCTTCTTGAAAAGAAAACTCGAAAATTATGATACACTGATTAAACTAGCAATGCCAGAATCTTGCAAATGACTGTTTTCTTTTCTTTCTTTCTTCTTAACTGTCCAAAAATCACCACATGCAAGTATGCAACTGTTCCCCATCTTGTGAACAGAAAAAACCAGTAGAATCAAGTAATCAACCATCTCCCATGTCAACTTTCAATTCCATTCAAGAAATTACAAAGCTTAAAACCAGACAAGCACAAAACAAGTGATTTCAAACACAATTTAACAAACCCATATGTTTAACATGTATGTGGGTATAATAGGTCCAGTTAAATGGGAGAATCGGACGCAGATTAAACCCCAACCAATACAAGTAAAGGGCAGAAGAGAAAGACCTCTGGGATTTGGGTAAAAGAGTTGAAATGTTGGGTCGAAGTTGGGAATGTCTCTTTTGTTTTTTCAAACACCACAATCAATCTCTCTCTCTCTCTCTCTTTCTCTGAATCTATATATATATA
>JAXBDA010010588.1:0-10257 GCA_036023075.1 Gaultheria prostrata
ATGTAGAGACTCACACCGCAGGGTTCAAACCTTCACGCCACACGGTGCTAGCTGCGATTTTCTGCTGAAGCAATTTCGTAACCGCCAAAATTTCTCCGGCTTCTTCGTTCTTTGTTCAAAGCCGATTAGTCAGTTACCTTTCAGAGGCAAAACCGACTACCCTGCCTGCATTGTTCTTCCTTGACCCCAAAAATTTCCGATCAAGTTGCGCATAGTAATGGCAAATTTCGGCGATGATCAAGATCGACATACCTCTTCCAGCGAGAAGTCGCCGCCATTGGTGCATGCAAGAGAAGAACCAGCCGTTGATTCGGCCATGGGTAGTCCGTCTTTGCCGATTTCGGGTGAGGCTAGTGCAACCGAAGCGGTCTCAAGCGATATGGGGCACTGCACGGTGGAGATAAGTAGAGACAGTTCCCGTACGGCGGAAGCAAGCGGCCAGAATCCTCCCACGGTTGATTTGGGTGGTGAGATATCACACACGGGGGTGCTTGGTGGCGGCGCAATGGAGATGGGTGAAACCCATGGCCCGTTTGGTAGTAATGTTGCCCCGATGGGTAGCGATGGCAGTCCGGCAGTTGCGGGTGAGTTTTCAGTGAGCGGCGGCGTTGATGATCGGCCTATAAGAGGTGACAATGCAGCCATGCAAGGTGGCGAGAGCAGTTCTGGGCCCATGGTGGTTGACGTGTCGGACACGGGTATGCAGGTTTCTGAGATGGAGATGGATATTGAGGGTGTGCAGGTAATGGTTGAGCAGAGACCCGCCGGGGAGGGTGTAGACACTGGTTCTCAGGAGAGTTTAGTTCCCAGTGATCTTTCAAGCGCTTTTTTGGTTCCCGGTGATCAGGAAGGACCTGGGGGAGGAGACGGTCATAGTCGAGGAGGCTCAGGGCTCAAGTAGCAGTGGTAAGGAGGTGGACGTTAGAGAGGAGGCACACACCGAGGTGGTTAGACCCACCATGACAGCTTCTCGGGTTTTCAGGGGTTTGGCTCAGTCACTGGGCACAGGGAGTACCGGCGGTGGAGAGAGTTCAGACCCACCAGTTGTTCCTACCGCAGTTGGTTTTTCCCGGACTCCAGGTTTTGGCTTGGCTGACACACTGGAGGGAGGGAGTGACGAGGACTTGGCACGGATTCTTCGGGAGGATCCGACTTTTGCTGAGGTGCTGGAGGAGAGAGTGCCTGGGCACGTTCAGGACGTGGTTCTGGAGGAGAGACAGGGAGGAATTGAGGCTGCAGGAGAGCCGTTGTCCATGGCAGCAGAGGTGCAGATAACTGAGAGCAGCAAGGCCCCGTTTACTCTAGAGACTTACGTGCCACGGGTGCACTTCTTTATACCGCTGGGGTGTGACGTGTACTCGCCGGTACACCTGTTCTACTGTGAGACGACTTTGCGGAGGGACCCGGAGACCCATATCTCAGCACGTCCACTGGTATGCATTTCAGTTATTGCATTTTGATCACTGTATTTGCTTTTCATTCCTGTATTTGCACGCTTCCATTATTTTTTTTTGAAAACCAACGCTTCCATTATTGTTGCCTAAGAGACTTGTATTTACTTTCTGAATCAGCGGCACACCTCCTTGCCTGTGTACGGAGGTTCGTCAGACACCCTTGAGCGTTTTGAGAGCTTGCCAGGGGCAGTGAGAGAGATAGAAGCGGGCACGGGCTTCATGGAGTTTATTCGGCTTCTAGTGCCGACGCTGGCGGACCGCAGGCTGCTGAGGGCTTTGGTTGAGCGTTGGTGGGACACCACCAACACCTTTCACTTGAGGTTTGCTGAGATGATCGTGACGCCATTGGACTTTTCAGCGATCACTGGACTGAGAGTCGGCGGGGAGCCGATACCTTTTGATTCGGGGTTGTACAGGGACAGAGCGGCTATCAGGTACTTTCTGGGGAGAGAGGTAGGAGAGGGACAGCCCATGGTGCGGTTTGACCACTTGCCGGCCATATGTGACCACAAGCCAGAGGCGCCGACAGAGGCGGCTTAAATGGCTAGAGCTTACTTGCTGTACTTGTTTGGTGTGTCCCTGTTTCTGAACAGGCGGAGTGGGGTTCACCTGGGTTGGCTCCCGGCACTGGCGGACTTGAGCAGAGTGTCGAGCTTGGACTTTGGAGGCGCGGCACTATGCACTCTTTACTGCTTCCTGGGTTCTGTTAGCCACGGCGAGGGGACGAGCCTCGACTGTTTCTGGAGGGTGCTTGAGGTAAGACTTTACACGCTTTTTTTGCTTTCCAGTACTTTGAATATTGTCGTGTATATTGCTGCTTCTGTTTGCTGATGATGCCTTTAACCATGCAGGTGTGGGCTTATGAGGTGTTGGGGATGTATCCACCAGCCAACAGACATGATGATGAGGCACGATGGCATTGGTATAAACGTGGGAAGGATAAACGACTTCCGCCGCTTCTTGAACCAGACTGACGGGAGTACGGTACGACTTTGCATCTGCTTTAAAATTTGAGCTTTCTGTTCAGTATTCAATTTTTCTTGATGAAGTTGAAATTCCTGGCAGGTGAGGTGGCATGTCTTGGATGATGTCCCGGACAAGTACTTGAAGAGGAGCAGGGAGGTGACACGGGGACGGGTGCTGTTGGAGTCCCCGTACGGTTAGCAGTGGTACCTGGGAGAGAGAGTGCCTCGTCAGTCCCTTAGGTTGGAGCACTTCAGGATACCAGGGTGTATCCCTCCTGGCGTACAGTGGACTGACGAGTACACGCGGGGGGAGATAGAGAGGTATAATGTGCTGGACACTGAGCTTCCTTTCAGCAATTCCTCGGACTAGGAGGCCTTTCTGAATGAGGACCTGGCTAGCTTCTTGGACGTGGAGACGCTTATAGCAGCCACATAGACGGCCTTACCGGTGTTTAAGAGAGAGATAGAGGTCCAGACAGCCGGACGGATGATGGGAGTGGTGGATATCCCTTCGGTTGCACCCCCGTTTGACCTTACTTCTGTTCAGGTAATCTGTAAAGGAAAGAAAATACAATTTAGTTTGCATTCTCTTTAAGCATTATTTGGAATACCTGTGTAACGCTTTTTCTTTGTTTTGCGGATCCCTACTAGCTGGGTGTCAGAGTCTTATCAGTTGATCCTAGATCTTGAGGCTTTGGTGCGTCGGTTGATGATAGGCGACGTTTCTGCAGTGCGTCCCCGAGTTGAGCCGGGAGTGGTGATCAGAGAGAATGGACCTGGCAGAGGCAGAGGTGCCAGAGGCGGTGGAGGAGCTCGGGGAGCCAGAGGTGGAGCCCGCGACGGTGGCGGTGCTGAGAGAGGCGGTGGAGCCAGAGTTAGAGGTGGCGACAGAGCCCGAGGTGCCCAGGGGGCTGACAGAGGTGGTGGAGCCGGAGCTGGTGGTGCAGGCAGGGCTGCGAGAGGAGCTGGAGGAGCCAGCAGGGGAGTTGGGCGTAGAGCTAGTCGTAGCCCTTCTCCTGGCAGAGGGACTTCTCAGGTAATCCTTTTTCCTTGTTACTTGCATTTTTTGTGTTTGCAGACTTGCATATCAACCTTGTATACTGACAAAATTTTCTTTGTTTGTGCAGAGTACTTCTCCACCTCCGAGGGCAGAGAATAGGAGGGTGAGGCGTGCTGGAGGTGGCCCTGTAGCTCCTCCGTCTGAAAGAGAGCTTCGAGGCCGCCAGTCTTCAGCTGAGAGGCCGGGAGGGGGTGCACCAGGAGGTCCAGCTCCGCCATCAGGGTGGATGTTCAGGCAGGGAGAGACAGATAGTAGTGAGGAGGAGGACACGGGTCCTGCTGAGTCTGAGGAGTTCAGGCCACGGGTACAGAAGAGGGCCCGTTCTTTTGTAGGTAGGTCAGGCCTGCGTTCCTTCTTTTGATCTGGGGTGCCTGTTTGCCCGTTTTCACTTTATTTTCATGGATGCGGCCTACGTGCCGTGGTAGTATTGATGATGTTGTTGGGCCTGTTTTGCCCCTGGATAGAGGCACATTTTATTTTTTGTGATATAGATGCTTGCACATGGTTTTATAGAAATTTGCATTTTCGTTATGAAAAATGACTTACATTAACAAAGACTTGAATTTTAACAACCAAATCTAGCACTGAAAATGTGTGAGACACTTGTGGGGAAATGTATGTATAGGAATTTTGAGACTGGGAGAGACACGTGAATTGACTTGATAGAATTTGGACACTTTTGGCTTTTTGTAGGAAACTAGAAAGAGAGTGAAATGAGAGGAATTTAGAGTGCAAAACGCCCCGAATCTTGATAACTTGGTTTGGTTAATCGCGCAAACCCTGAAAGTATGCCACAATGATTGCAAGCCCATAGATTTGAGCAAATCTTGAAAAGTTGCGACTTAGCGTGCCGAAACTCGGTTTTTGGCGGGCCCGGGCCTTCCGAATGAACAGAAACTTGACGCATCCATGAAAATATGCCTAGCATATCCCTCCCGCTCTTGAAAATGCATGATACGCTCTTCCTTGAAGTGAATATCCCAAGAATTTGTAGAAAAAGTCACGAAATTTTGCCCGAATCTCCATATCCGGAGTTTTCGGCGTATCCGTCTATCGAGGCATTCTTGAAAATGCCAAACAATTCCTCCACTAAGTCTTGGATACTTATTTGGAGTTGTATGTACAAGAAAAGTGGCCAAAAGTAGCACGGAATGGGTCCCGGAGGGCCAAAGTTTGAATTTTGGCCAAGGAATAGCTATTGACATCGTGCGGCGGTGTTGAAACAGATGCCGCACGGTGTAGGCATTGATGCCGTACGGTGCTGCTGATTGGTTGCCCCACTTCTGACACTGTTTGCTTGCAGTCTGGCCTATGTTTTGACTTCCCAAGGTATATTTGCACGTCCAAGGGCCTTGGAAGGCTAAACCCAACCTATTTTAGGAAATTCACAAATTTTGCTTGATCTTCACGTTTCCCGATGTGGCACGCTTTTCGAGATGCACATTTTTTGAGATTTTTTGAACTTGTCTTACTATAACGGCTATAAGTAGCCTTGCTTCCATGGCACATTCATCCCAAAATTATCTTCCATACCTTCTTCCACATTCTCTCAATGGCCGTCAGTACTTCTACTTTGGTCCGCCCTTGGCTTGACGAACTTGATGGCTTGGGCTGGCTGAACTTCCGTGACCATAGATTGGCATCAATGCGTTATATTCGGGATGTAACCATACGTCTTGAGTTGCTCCATGCTGCTGTCTGCTTCTGGGATCCGGAAGTACATGTGTTCCGCTTCGGTCTTCAAGAGCTATGCCCCTTGGTGGAAGAGTTCCATGCGTACCTTGGTATTTTTGACCTGGAGATGCCTGTCATTCCTCTTCAGGGAGTAAGTTATGCTGATATGTTGTCCTCAAAACTGGGTTTGAGTAAAAATGCGGCAAAGTCCATGATCCAGGGAGGCGTGCTGAACGTCCCGCGCTTGATCAACCAGTTTCGTCCTGAAGGCTTTGCTTTGTGTCTCGTGATCCTTGCGGCATTCTTGTTTGTTTGCTAAGATCATCAAGCAAGTGCAGCATTGGTGGGAGTGGCCAGGCAGATTGAGGAGCGTAAAGATGTAGCTCCATTGTTTTGGCTGAGACTTTGATGGGTCTGGATAGAGTCCATGCTGGGCGGACCAATGTTTTTGAAG
This sequence comes from Gaultheria prostrata, assembly GCA_036023075.1. NCBI lineage: Eukaryota > Viridiplantae > Streptophyta > Magnoliopsida > Ericales > Ericaceae > Gaultheria > Gaultheria prostrata. The sequence continues at coordinate 5,608 of JAXBDA010010588.1, forward strand.
GCAGTGCTTTGCTCCTACATGTAGGTTTCTCACTCAACTCTCCTTTTTCTGGTTTAGCACTCATTCTCTTTTTACCTCAACGTTCGGGTTTAGGCTTTCTATGGTTCCTTGTCTTTTCTCTCTTGTAGATTTGGCTGTGTGACAAGGCTGCTCTTCTGGAGGCAGTGCCGCGAAACAGAATTCATGAGACACAAGGTTTTGTTCAAAGAGACTACCGGAAGTTTCACAGGAGTGTTCCCGGTTGGGTTCAGATGCTTTCTCAGCTGAAGGAGAACACAATTTCTTGGCACTTGGATTGGCTGACTCGTCCCACCATGACGATGAGCAACATGGGACGTGATCGAGTAGTGCTGGCAGGTCTGACCTGTTGGACCTTTTACATTCCTTATCGCATTCTCCGACAGCTCGGCGTTAGTCAAGCAATACCGTCTGTATATCCTGAAGACTTTGTTGTGCCCAACTTCAACCATGCAACAATCCAGGCCTATCAGCGTACTTGGAGAGAACGTGCAACTGTTTCCAGAGATCAGTATTCAAGCATTGTGCTTCCGGGGAATTACAAAAGATGGTTGACACAAGAGATTGCAGCAAGAAAGAATGGGAATCAAATTTGACTTTTGCTTTAGTCTTAATGTACCCGAAATAAATTGCTTACCCATGACATGTTTCATGTGGGCCGGAGCTTTGCTTTTTGTTGTGTTGAAAGATTCATGCTCAGTCATGTAATCGAAGAAATTAGTTTAAATAAAAGTGAATTATGAAAATTTTCTACTTTGATTCTCATTGATTGTGATTGTAAGCGTGAATGACGGCTGTGGATCAACTCAAGAGATGTTTCAAAAGATTGCGACCGACCCTCAATGTGAGGATGCCTACGTATCCTTAAAAAATGAATCAGGTCATGACGTAGTTCATGCCTAAATTTGTTGGTTAGGGTTCGCTCGAGTATTTTCACTCTCCTTTTGTGCTCTAACTTTTGCCTAGTACAGCCCTTTCAGGTTTTCGGCCTAGCGAGCTCTCAATTGATTCTATCTTGAATTTTGCCTAAGCCGCCCGATGCGGGTTTTCGACTGAGCAGACTTGCTCTAATTTTTGCCTGGCACTGCCCGCCCTTGCGGTTTTCAGTCCAACGAGCTTCTCTCAGGGGTAGTATATCTTGAGTTGATCCATGTTGACCAATGCAGAGAATTCGTTACCGTCTTGATCAATGAGCTGAGTTGCGCTTCCGGACGGAATTTTCTTGATGATGTATGGTCCTGCCCATTTTGGCCGAAATTTCCCACGTGGATCGAACACTGGAGCTCGGATTTCCTTCAGAACCATGTCTCCTTCCTACAGATTTTTGGACTTGACTTTCTTGTTGAAAGCGCGTGCGATTCGGCGTTGATACCCCTGAATGTGATACAAGGCTTTGAGCCTCCTCTCATCGAACAACATGAGTTCTGCGAACCTTGCGCTTTGCCAATCAGCTTATTCGACATCTGATTCTATCAAGACCCGTAGAGATGGTATTTCAAGTTTGATAGGGAGAACGGCTTCGATACCGTAAACCAAGGAATAGGGCGTTGCCCCTATCGGAGTACGGATAGATGTCCGGTATCCCCAAAGTGCTAACGGCAGTTGTTCGTGCCAGTTCTTTGCAGACTGAATTGTTCTTTCCAGTATTGACTTGATGGTTTTGTTGGCAGCTTCCACAGTTCCGTTGGTTTGCGGCCGGTAGACCGTCGACTTGTGGACTTGAATCCCAAAATCTTCAAGAACTTCCGCAGCTCTACCCTTGAAATGAACACCATTGTCAGACACGAATGCGTAAGCCACGCCATACCAGTAGATGATGTTTTGCTTGATGAAATGAGCGACCTGAACCGCTGTAAGAGTTGTGTATGAGGCGGCCTCAACCCACTTGGTGAAGTAGTCGATGGCGACCAGGATGAATTTGTTCCCGTTTGAAGCAGCCGGGGTGATCTTGCCGATGACGTCGATGCCCCAGGTTGAGAAAGGCCAGGGTGAAGTCATAGAGTGCAATTCCGATGGCGATGTGCATGAGATTGGCATGAATCTGGCATTTGTGACATCTTCGCACGTATTCGATGCACTCAGTTTCCATTATAGACTAGTAGTATCCTTGAGCATTGCCCCGTTCATGTGAGGGCCACAGACTCCGTTGTGGATTTCTTCCATGATTCTAGTTGCTTCTTCGCCGTTTACACAGAGTTTATGCATTCCGCAGTGGGATCTTCGGTACAACTTGCCCCCGCAGATAATGTAGTGAGAGGCTAGCTTTCGGAGAGCTATCTAGTCCTTTATGTCGGTCCCAGCCGGGTATTCGCCTATTTCAACGAAGTTCCAGATGTCGTGGTACCAAGGAAGACCATCGTCCGGCTCATCAATAGCCATGACGTATTTGTAAACGGGCTTGTCCCTTTGTTCGATCAGGATAGGTCGGAGTCTGACTCCATTGGGTATCTCCACCATGGAGGCTAGTGTTGCCAAAGCATCAGCAAATCAGTTGTTTAATCGAGGCACATGCGTGAAAGTGACTACCTGGAATCGTGGAATCAGATCGTCAAGGTCCTTATGGTAAGGCTTCAACTTGTCTTCCTTGACCTTCTAATCGCCGTTTGCTTGTGAGACTACAAGGTTAGAATCTCCGATTACTTCCAACCTTTTGACACCGATTTCGAGGGCAGCTTCCATCCTTACAATACATGCTTCGTATTCAGACTGGTTGTTGGTGACCTCGAAGTTTAGGTTGAATGCAAGAGGAATGTGTGATCCTTCTGGTGAGATAAGCAGAACTCCAATCCCAAATCCTTTCTGGTTGGCAGCCCCGTCGAAATATAACAACCATACATCATTGGTTGTTGTCATGACATTCTCGTCGGGGAATTCGAACTCCGCATCTTCTGGACCTTCTAGCGGATGATCAGCCAGAAACTCAGTGACAACCCTTCCTTTCACAGACTTTCAAGTCACGTACTTGATATCAAATTCAGCTAGCAGGAGCAACCAGCGTTAGAGGTGTCAAACGTGCGTGTCGTGTCGTGCCGTGCCATTCAACTTCCGTGTCAACCGTGCTTCTTGCCATGTCATGCCGTGCTTATTTACTTCATCGTGCCATGGCGTGTCGTGCCAACTGTGCTACGTGTCGTGTCGTGCCGTGCCCATTTACTTCATCGTGTCGTGCCGTGCCGTGATTTTTTTAAGTCGTGTCGTGCCCAATTAGTTAATTGTGTCGTGTCATGCCGTGCCATTGACTTACTCGTGTTGTGCCGTTCCGTTCCTTTTTTTTATCGTGTCGTGCCATGCCTTTTTGTCGTGGCGTGCCGTGCCTTTTTTGTCATGTCGTGTCGTGCCGCGCGTTTTTTTAGTCGTGTCGTGCCGGCGTCGTGCCTTCTTATTGTGTTACTAGGGATTATCGCCCTGAGGGCGGTATCTTTGGAAAAATATATATGAAGTTATCGGATATAAGAGCATCTGGATTGCTATATCTGGCTCTCTTTCCAGTGTGAAGAATGTTTGAAGCAGCTTCACCTACACTTACAGACTCCAAACCCTGTCTATGTGGTGCAACAGGGCTTCCACCATGTTCATCATCAGAAAAAATAAAATTACCAGCATCCATCTACACAAAATAACAGCAAAAATTAGTGGTGAATGAGTAAATCAGTGGTAACAGCAAAATAATAGCAAAATGTATGTATTTATTATTTTCGATTCGAATGGCGTTCAATGGGTTATTCGGAGATTGAAGATGGGGGATATGGAGGAGACAGGATTTTTTGACAAGAAGATAAGTTTCATCAAGGAAAAAGGATGTTTGGCTCGCAGCAAATTTCTTTTCCAGATTCGTGGGTCTGATTGCAGGGCTTGTTTGACCCAGTAAACGATGGAATTAGAAAATCTGTTCTTCACAAAAGTTGTAGATAATTGAATTTCGAATCCAACCCAATTGGAATCAGTTCAATCGGAGATCGGATGAGGAAGGAACGTCCAAAATACTGAAGGCTGTGCAATTTACTCGGGAAACAATTCAGATCCGATTTTTCATTATGTCCAGTCCAGACATAAGAAAGGGGAAGAGGGGACAAACCGACAAAGTGTCAAAGGGCACACATGGAAAGGAGAGAGTGTCGGGCATGCTTCTCCCAAAACGAGGAAGGTTAAGTCAGTACAATTTGCTCCGAGCGGTGTTCGAACTGTCCGGACTTCGATCTCAGAAAAATACCAAAATATTCGTGTTGGCTTAGAAAATCGTGAGGAACGTCACCGTGCGCTCAGAATTGCTAAGAAAAATCTCGAAAGTTGGGCACGCATTACGACGCTCACGCCAAGTGACAATATCGAGTTGATTCGGGTTTCACAATCATAATAGTCAAGCTCAAGTCGCCAAATTTTTTTAAAAATTTAATTTATTTCACATGAACCCCCAAGTTAACCTTTTAAAATGGTTCCCCACAGTTCCCCAACTCTAACAAAATAAAATAAAAATATACACAAGTTTCCGGGTCTTTACAATTCGAGTTCCACAATCGTAATAGTTTTGTAATTGATTTCAAAATAATGTTTTGTATGGCCTTGCAAAAATTCAGATCAATTGGATATGCGTAACCGGTCGATCCAAAAGTCCAAGTTTTGAAATCAATTAGA
>JAXBDA010010589.1:0-10255 GCA_036023075.1 Gaultheria prostrata
AGCACAAACACACAATCCAACCACGTGCACGAATTAAATGGAAAATGAGGATTAACCGCACGTCTAACGCGCTCATTCTTCCCTACTTAGGCGCTTAAATTCATGCATTTTGCGCGCCTATCAGTGGTACACGGCCAGACTCCCACGTGTGGTACTCAAGTGGCATCCCAGGTAACTCCAAAATAGAGACTGCAAAACAGAGCACTCTAGTTTTTTTTTCCTTCTCTCTCCACTTTTAATCATGGGACTATGAAATTTCTTATGGATTTTCATCCATCAAATTATGCCAAATATATTCTTACACTTGCAATTTTATTTTCCCTTTAACAAGTTGAAACTTGCAGGCTTAATTTGAATGAGCAGTAATCTTTTTGTCCCAAGTTCAAAAGAGGGGAATTTGCAATTATGGCAAATATTCGTTGGGCTTCTTGGATGATTTCAGACATCATATCTCATTGCTTTATAATTTGTTTGATTTCATTATAAGATATTTTGTACACATTTGTTGACTTTATGCCCAGATGAAGTTGCACCTATTTAATTTCTGACCGTTGTGCCGAAAGGGAAAAAAGAGAAATTAATATGGTGATTGTTGGAGCTGTCATTGGAAGACTTTGTGGGCTTCATTCTTGGCTATTTATAAGACAAGTCTTCATCAGAGATTATCAAGCTTCAAGAGAATCAATCGTGAAAACTAAAAAGAGAATACAAGTCTAGAGTTTCGTTGTAGATTATCTTCTCCAGACTTAAAAGAGCGTTTTTCAATGTAGAATTTTTATACTCTCTGTGTGTGAGCCTACAATTGTAAATTCACCCTTACTTAGAGGGATTGAATCACACCACATATAAACCCACCTTGTGAGAGAGGGAACCCAATCCACTGTGTTGTCAGTTAGGATTTTGTTCCTCCATTTACTGGGTAGAATTTGGTTGAGTTTTGTAAACTGATCTCCGTGTACCAGTGTGAGGAGGTTGTAAACTGGTCTGCGTGTACCAGTATTTGAACTGGTCTGTGTGTACCGATGTTGTGAGTTTTGTGAACTGGTTTGCATGTACCAGTGTGGAGAGTTTATGATCTGGTCTGCGTGTGTCAAAGGAGTTGTTGTAAAGGGGTGTTGGCTCCTGTGAAATCCAACCCTATTTTAAGTACTGAGAACATAGTGGATACCGGTGAGTGTTCACGAAGAACATCACTGAAGAGTGGACTAAGCAGTTAGCTGAACCACTATAAAAATCCTCTCTCTCATCTCTTTATTATTTGCAGTAATTCAATTATCCATTTGATTTGTTAATCCATCTGTTTGGTAAAGAAAAATTGTGTATTACAGGATCCGAACCTATTCACCCCCCTCTAGGTTGGAATATCACCTATCTCTCTCCCCAAGAAGTACCTGATAGCTGCTCTGTCCCTGTATAGCCAGAAGTCGAACAGAATCGGATCTCCACCCACCCCCAAACCGGTGATAGCCGAAAAGTCTAAAGGCGTGATTGTCATCTCCCCAAACCTCAACTGAAAAGTGTTGGTGGTATTCCACCAACGCTCCACTAAAGCTCTTAACAACTTGCGGTCCACCTGCGTCGACACCAGAATCCTAAGGAAATCAATGAAGCCTGTGCTCTCCACCATCCTCCTCACCATCGCCGTCAAACCCTGAAAATGAGCAAAGGAGTCCGACGAACCTCCATAAATAGCCAGAGAGGTGTTCCGCTATTTCAAAATGCAAATACATATTTTCAGGCAACAACAGCAAGAAGTGTGCAAATACAAGTATTCAAGGAAATGCGAAGCTAAAATACATACCAGTGGGCGTGATGAAATATGGGTCTCTGGGTCCTGCTGTAAAGTAGTCTCAGGGTAGAACAAGTGCCTCGGTGTATAAGCGTCACACCCAGGTGGGACAAAGAAGTGCACCCGTGGCATGTAGGTCTCTGGAGTAAAGGGGAGCCTGTCTCTCTGTGCTCTCGTCACCTCCTCAAATAGGGACAATGACTCTCCCTCTCCTACAGCCTCAGCCTCTCTCTGTCTCTCCTCAAAAGAAACATCCTGAACGTGCTTAGGGACATTCTCCCCAGTCAGAACGGCAGCAAACGACGGAGCCTGCTGAAGGGTCCGTGTCAAGTCCTCGTCTCTCGCTCCCTCAAGAGTGTCAGCCAAAGTAGGGCCCCGAGCCCGGGAAGAACCAACCACAGCAGGAAACAATAGCGGGTCGGAAGTCTCTGCATCCTGGATGCTTCCTATGCCAAGTGAGTGAACTAAACCACCAAAATCCTAAGAAACTGGCACTGTAGGTCATGCCACCTCACCGCGTACCTCCTTGCCACCATCCATCTCCTCGTCACTACTACTCGTGTCTCGAGCCTCCTCCACAATCGCCTCACCCTTCCCCAAATCTCTCCTAGTCACCGGAATGGCCATTGACGTCTGCTCTTCATGTACTGGTATCTCAGTCACTAAGGTGGCAATCAAAAGGTCGCCAGGAACTAAACACTCCTGTCAGCCACTATCTACACCCTCCCCGGCAGGTCTCTGCTCAACTAAGACATGTACACCGCCAATGTCCATCTCCTCCTCAGAAACTGACGTACCTATATCCGGAATATCGCCTCCTGTAGGCTGATCAGACGTTTTACTAGCATTGTCAACAACACCGCCTGCCGGAATCTCACTCACCACCATGGTACTTGAACCACCATCAACCGAACCATATACTTCACTCATCTCTGTCGCACCACCACTGACCTCCACTGTACGAGGCTCATCTCTCTTGAATTGAGCCGCATGGTGCTCTGCACCACTTGGGTCACCCACAGTCAGTTTGATTCCACCTGATGTTGGACCACCCACAGTCGATTGAGTTGCTACCTCCTCCTCTCCATGATCCGATGCCGATGAAACATCACCAGATGTAGTGGTTTGATTTTGATTGCCACTAGAAGTCTCCATAGCTGACGATGAGGGGTTCTCTTACTCTTGAGAAAATTCGACGGAAAGAAGTAAGAATTTGGATGGAAATCGGTCCTAACCTTTCAAAGGAGTATAACCGATTATGAATTTCGAACCAAGAAGCGTGGAAATCGGAAGAGGCGTGGCGGTTACAAACTGAGTTCGAAATCGCCGAGTCTACCGCACGGTTTGTCCACTTCCACGATGCGGCGCAATTATATGCACCGTACGGTATATCCCCAATCTCCTTTTTTCTTTCTTTTCAAAATTACCCTTTCCCCCCTTCACTATTCAGGTTTTCAGAGAGACCCCTTTAAAATTTAATTTGTCGAAATTCATTTTCTTTAAAAGATCTCTACGGCTTAAGGCCTCCCTGACATTTTTCTCTACTAAATTGATTTTCTAAAAATCATCTTAAGACCTCCACGGTATTTTTCTCTACTAAATTGATTTTCTAAGGCCTCCACGGCATTTTTCTCTACTAAATGGATTTTCTAAGGTCTCCACGACATTTTTCTCTGCTAAATTGATTTTTTTAAAATCATCTAAAGGCCTCCACGGCATTGTTCTCTACTAACTTGATTTTCTAAGGCCTCCACGGCATTTTTCTCTGTTAAATTGATTTTCTAAAAATCATCTTGTAGACACCCTGATTTTGGACCCGGGATGCGCACAAGCATTCCCGATGATGAAAAAGACCAATGTTGACTACCTTGAGGATCGAAATGAGGCTCGGACTTGCTAAATCCTTAAACCTAACCCTAAACCCTTCAAAACACCTTAACCAAACCCAAAACACCCAAGCCAAGTCAGCAGCAAGCACCCCCCTGAGCGCTCAGCTTGACCTTGAACGTTCAACCCTGTGTTGAGCGCTCAACCCTGTTCCAGTCAGTTACAGACAGTGGGAGTAATGATGATATTCTGCTGCAAAGGGAGCCATTGCTCCCCCAATTTCCGGCCACTACCTTGTGTAACAAGCACACTCAATCGCTCAAATTGCTTCACACCACCCTTGATTTCAAATTACCCCATTTCCCTCCCATTCTCACTCTATAAATACCCCTTCTCACCCCTCTCCTCCAACTACTGCCACTCTGACTCAATCCCTCTCTAAACCAGCAGCCAAACCTCTCCCTCCTCTCTAGAATTCCTGAAGTCACCACTTTCTAGCCTCCATTTTAGTCCTTCCTCATATACACTACTTAAAATCCATCAAACCCACCAAAATTCAAGTTTTTAGCCTTGAAAACCACTACATCTACCAAACACCACCAAAAACTAGTTTCAAAATACATCAAACATAACCAAAGTAGTCTATTCTAGGTCCAAACACCAAACCTCAAACCCAAACCAAGCAAAAAAACCACACTTTCTTGCGTTTGATCAAGTTCAAAAAGGTAGGAATTGTTCAAAATCAACACTTGGTTATAATCTGAGGGTGACCAGAAGGTGTGAGTGAGTTCTCTATACTCACCCTACACCTACAAGGTCCAAAAGTTAACAATTGAAGCATGCAAAATATTCTGTACTGATCGGGGGCCCCCTTGAGCGCTCAAGGTCTGTCAACTGTTAGTTATCTCTTTTTTATTCCTGGTTATTTTTACATAGTTTGATCATTCGAAAGGGCTCATCTACTGCTACTTACTATCATTTTGAGTTCACAAGTACTTTGTTCTCTTGTTTTGATCATCTAATGGAAATTACAAAGGAGGATTTCATAAAAAATGTTTGAAGATGGAAAGAGGAAAATTTTATGAACAAATGACAGTAAGGAGGCTTGTTCTATACAAATTTGGATGATCAAAAGCTATTTGTATACTAAAAACATCAAATGGAAAGCAAGAAAATTGATAGAGACATGCAAGCCAAGAGATGGCTTGAGCGCTCAATCCCCTGTTGAGCGCTCAAGTTGTCTCCTGTGACAGTTTGTTTACATTGCTTTATTCTGGTTTTTGATAACTCATTATCATTTCAAAGGTGTGTGTGTGTATTATTCTGTTATATCTGTTCATCTCTCCTCTCTTAAGTCCACATTTCTTGTTTTTCCAAATTTTCAAAAATATTTTATAAAGAAAGATTACCAAAACTTGCATATTACTCATGAACCAATTTCCAACCATTTTTTATTACTGTTCTAACCAAAACCACAAGGAAAACCATCTTGTAGAAGTTGTTTGGTTGTTGGGATTGTTGGTTCATGGATAATAAGGCAAGGTTTGAACTGATGGGCTAAAGGGGAGTTGAGCGCTCAAGATGCTCTCTGTACAACATGTGGATTCTGTTCTGTAATCATTATCTTATGCCATCTCAAGTGTGTGTGAGTGTGTTTCATGGTGTTATCAGTCTGCTCACAGTCTCTCTTCCTCAACTCAAGCTCAAACATTTTCCAAGAATGACTCTCAAAAGTCAAGTACTTTAAATCCACATTTCATTTGAAAATCAGTTTCAATTGTTTTATTGAGATTCTGCTCTGAACCTATTGTTTAAAATCAATTTCAACAAGTTGTTTGATGTTAAAGTTGAACATTCTTGAATCAGAAGCAAGACAGAAACTGTTGAGTTGAGGGGGAGTTGAGCGCTCAACCCCATTTCTGTTGACAGATTGATACTTAGCTGCAGCAGTGTTCATCCACTCATGTTAATTACATTCATACTATTCTCTGGTTTTATTTAATCTTGTTAGCCATTCATCATCATTATCAATCTCATTGTAATTACACGAACACACGTTCACCATAGTTTTTATATTGTGTTTTATCTTGCGTACAATAGAATCAAATTTTAAACATTTTAACATCCCACAAATTATTGAGTAGAGACCGGTTTACGGACCGGGCGAGGGGGTGAATTAAAACCCTTCCCCTCTCGTAACCAAACCCCCGAGCCCGGAAATAAAAGGTCTTCGCATGACTGGTAAAATGATTTTCAAAACTATTGGGCATAACGAGTCACTCTTTTTGGTTTCTCGGGTTCGATCCTTAAACCCAAGTGGCGACTCCAAAACCATTTTTCAAATCCAAAATCAGAGCCATCGCGTGGGCGTCCGCCCGACGGGTGTCCACAAAATGGCGACTCCGCTGGGGATCGCTGGTTAATACTTATTTTTACAAATTACATTTTTGTAAAATTTTGTATTAATCAAAAAAGGGTTTTACTTGAAAAATAATTTGTGGTATTTCAAAAATGTTTGGAATTTGATTTTTGCATCTCACATGCATGGTTCCCTAGCCTCGCTGGTGTGTTCTGGCAATCCCACCCTGCTTGCCGGTGATGGGGAATCCCAAAATGCCCAGCAACCTTCGACCTTGATGAGCTACATCGTTAGCACCGTTTACGGTGGATTACGGCCGCTGGCTTTGAGTTCAGGGTACCCTTCTGAGACCAAAACGCAGCCTTTGCATATAATTTACCATAGGACCCCCACGTTAACGACGAACCCACGCGCTAAGTTTACGTGTTCTCACATGTTTACTTGCTACGTATTACCAATTTCCTTATCCTGCCACGCTGTATTTATGCATTTGCATTTGTAGGTAGTACAGTTATGCTGCCCGTTTGGAAAATTTGTGGGCACACCAACCAAAAAACAGTTCGAGACAATGACACGATGGAAATTAGGCATGATTGGACCGACACGGTACATTCGTTCCTAATTCCAAAGTCGAGTCCTTGTTAAGGACTTGTTAAGCATAATTACCAAATCTTGTCGGCCCCTTCCTAAGGATATGTCGCTCGAAAACAAAACTTGAGGATCAGGCAACTTCCCAAAGCCGTCTTAGTCAGTCAGTTTAGGAGACTATAAATCCATGGAGTTTGAGATACCTCCGGTGTTTGCCGGGCCTGAACGGCTACCCGTGTTTGTAAACTAGCCTTGGAGTCATTAGTAGTATCTGGATCATTGCACTCATATTGCTCTGACTCAGATGGCCACAAATGGGTAACGGGTCTTAATTCCAACGCTAGGATTAGGTTGGAATTATACCTGTCGAGTAATGGCCTACCCGGAGTGTTATCAATCATCTGTGCAATGGCTTCAAGTGAGTCTCAACCACCGGTAGACTAATCCTAGGATTAGTTCTAGGATTGTTTTGCGTAGAAAGTGACGTGACGATGCATGTGCATAAAATTCTTATTCTTGTACATAACACCGAGACACGAGTTTTGAGTCGAGATTTTTGCTTCTTGCCAGTTCTGCACAATTGGGCCTCCAAAAGGAAAGAAGACCTTACCCATTTGGAACAGGCCTCCCGGGAAACGATTAACCAGAAACCCTCCACCGGTACTGAATCGGACATGGCCATGGATAGAGAACCCACTAATGAGTTAGAACAGATGAGAAAAGAGATGGAAGAGTTGAGAATCCGGAACGACAATCAGATGGCCCAGCTCATGGGCATGCTGATTAATATCGAGAACCGCCTGCCTCCTGTACAACCACCTCCTAAAAACCCGCCTCATAGCCGCCCCATGAGGAAGAACCCAAACAGGCCGTAGAGGATCCACAGTTGGCTGAAATGATAGCCAAATTAGCCAAGCTAGAAGAAACCATTCTGAAAAGGGAAAAGGCCGTCGCTGCGGGCTTCGATATGTCCAAACTCTGCCTATTCCTGGATGCTAAGCTCCCGAAAAAGTTTAAGCCAGTTGACTTCAAGAAGTTTGATGGGACGGGTAACCCGGAAGGTCATATTTAAGCGTACGTGAGCTCCCTCACCCTTCAGGGGGTTGATGAAAGGACTATGGCTCAAGTGTTTCATCAAACCTTGAAGGGGCCCGCGCTCCAATGGTTTCTATCACTGGATGTTGACAAGAAAAGATCTTGGGAGAGTATTGTGGCTGCGTTCGTGAAGCATTATAGTTATAATATTGAGCTGGGAGTCACTGCTTGGGAACTGGAAGCCACCAAAATGGGGGAGAAGGAACCTTTTGCTGACTTTTTGAAGAGGTGGAGGGCCAAGGCAGCCCAGATGTTGGAACCTCTTTCTACAAAAGACCAGATGAGAATCGTAACCAGGAATTCGCAGCCCGATCTTGCACAGAACATGGTTACCGCTCAAGCCAATGATTTTCAGGCCTACTTGGACATTGGATTGTCAGTAGAAGATGCTTTGCAAACTGGGTTCATTCTGAAGGGGGAAGTTCAGGCCAAGCCTAAGAGAGCATATACCGGCAACAACTCTTCCCTTTACACTAACCACAACCCCTCACACAATGCATCCTCCAGTTCCACCCAAAACCAGAATCAAAAGAACGAGCCAGTCCATAGCATAACAACCCAGCCTTCCCAAAATGTCGCTAGAAATCGCCGTACGTTCACCCCACTGCCAATGCCCCTATCTGTTGTGTTGGAAAGACTTGTCCAGCATGGAACCCTGAAGCCACTTCAGCCCACTCCACCTCTGCAAAACCCTCCGCCATCCTACAATCCCAATCAATTTTGTGTGTACCATCAAACTCCCGACCACCATACAAATAGATGCCAACAACTTCGTCATGAGATCCAGGATCTCATCGACAACAAGAAAATTAGGGACCCGAGCGAGAAGCCGAATGTTGTCACAAACCCACTTCCTCCCCACAAAAGAAATAGTATCAAAGTATTAAAATATCAAAGTACAGACCATAAGCAAAAGATAAAAACAAAAATGTCAGGCAGATTCCTGAACAAGATGGCCTCTGTCTGCTACATCTGGATGGGAAATGAACTCAACAAGAGCTTGTCTGGCAAGTAGATGAGCTCTATCAACCTATTTGCGTGAAACTTTAGAGATCCTACAAAAGGTGAGGCGGTTGATCTATGTGATGAGGTTGTTAATCACAAAATCGTCCCTGTAGTGACTGTCATATCTCCCTGTTTACTGCATGACAGCAATAAAACAATCAGTACGAATATCGACAACATTACAATTTTGCTTTAAAGACCAATCAACTGCTTCCCGTAGAGCAACGAGTTCAGCTTTGAGAGGACTATTGCTATTAGAGGAAACGACAATCTGGGCAATCAGAGATCCATCTGGTAAACTAGCAGAAAAGCCTAAACCACACCAAGGGTTTCCTTCTTTCCAAGCCCCATCAACATGCAGGATGCAAGAATTCTGATTCGAGAGCAAAGAGGGGTAGGGCTTAAGAATAAAAGAGGGAAACTTGCAAGGCGGCCGAGAGGGAGCACACTGATTGTGGTTGTGCCACGAGGAAACTTTGTTAAACCAATGGAAGGTTTCCTTTGCCATAGCCAAAACAGCTTGAGGGTTAAACTGGAGATTAGAGAAGATTTGCTGGTTTCTATTCTTCCAAATAGACCATAGGGTAGAGACAAAGGGATAAAAGTGTTGTTTATCCTTGTGGAGGCAGATGATACGGTCCATCAACCAATCCTTAAAATCAATGGTGATTGAAATACCCAACGTGGAGTAAGGGAAGCTACCATCATTCCAAATATTCCGCGTGCGGTTGCAGAAACTGAACAGGTGATCAATAGTTTCATCTTCAATACCGCACAACGGACAAACCGGAGGGATAGTTTGTATACAGGAATGAAGCCCATTGCGAACGGGAAGGATCCCCCTAAGGCATTTCCTAATGAAAACCTTAACTCGTTTCGGGAGGTCCAAGCTCCAAACAAGGCTCCATCCATTATGTCCATTGTGCATCCAGGGAGAAGAGGTCAAAGAGGGACGATTTCTTCTCTGTTGATCATATAAAGACTTGTAGCCAGATTTGGTACTATACTTCCCTGAAGAGGTATACGGCCAAACATAATGATCCGGGCAGCTGAAAGCCGGGAGGTTGATTGCAAGAACTTTAGAAATCAGGAAATGAGGAAGAAGATCCTGAACTTTGTCAGTGTTCCAAATCAACCCACTAGGAGAAGGGCTGAGAAGATAGGAGACAGTAAGATTATCCGGTCCAGCAAAAGCGATAAGATGACTGAGAGGGGTATTCCAGTCGGGGATCCAACGGTCATGGAAAAGGTTAATGGATTCACCATTGCCAACTTTCCTAGAGATATGTTCAGCAATCAGGTCACGACCATGAAGATTGCTTTTCCAGGCCCAAGAGGAATTTTGAGTGAGGTTTGACCATTAAAAAATTGACTTTGGAGCAATATCTCGGAAGGAGAATTTGAGAAGTAAGAAGGGAAGGGTTATTAAGGATCCTCCAACATTGGTTTGTTAGAAGTCTGGAGTGGGTAAAACCCGTACTCCCTCTTAGGTGCCCTAGCTCGGCCATACAACGTGGATATGCCCTACAGGGGAGCCGAGCTAGAGAGGCCACGAGTAGGGCCGGACGCGCAGTACGTAGTCGACCATGACA
>JAXBDA010010590.1:0-10255 GCA_036023075.1 Gaultheria prostrata
ACCCTTAGCCTCTCTCTGTCTCCTACTTCTACTCCATCTCTCTAAACCAGCAATACAACTCTCTTCTACCCTCAAACACTCAGCCAACACTCAACCTTAAGCATATTTTCGTCCTCACCCTTCCACACTACCAAGAACCCACCTAAATCACACCAAAAATCCATCTTTAAGCCTCAAATACGACCATCCTTTCACACTACAATCAAAAACAGTCCTAAACCATCCAAAATACATCCGAAAACCTTATGTCCTAAGTCTATAAACACACCCCCAAGCCTTCCAACCAACAAAAACACCAAATCAAGCCTAGTTCAAGCTCAAAAGGTAGAAAAACAAGCCTTTAATCCATGTTTTGGTTACTCTAAGGGTGACCAGTAGGTTCACACAAGTTTCATATACTTGTTGTGGGCATACAAGGTCATACAAATCAAGAAAACTGTTTTAAAAAATGTCAGTTTTAAAGGGCTTGAGCGCTCAAGGGGGCCTTGAGCGCTCAAACCTGCACCAGAAAGCCAGTTTAGTATTTCATCCATAACTTTTTACACCGAACTCTGTTTTCGACGAGTAGTATATCAAAACGTAGATAATTTGAAGAGCTACAACTCTCTAGTTTAATGATCTTCCAAGTTCTGCTTTTACGGTGCTCAAAATTTGCAAATCCATTTTTGGCAGATTGATTTTCTTTCAAAATGGTGTTCTAAATTCCATTTTCCATCTTTATTGGTATTGTTGTTTGTGTTTCATCCCATTATCTATTGTACACTTCACACGAGCATCCAAAATCAGTCTTCATAAGTCATGAAGATGTCAAAAGAAAAGCAAAGAATTTGTTGAACTTAACAAGCCAAAGGATGGCTTGAGCGCTCAGCACACCCTTGAGCGCTCAAGCTGTCTTTTGGACAGATTGTTGATTTTGGTTACTTTATTCTTTGATCATCCATTCAAGCTATTCCAGGCGTGTGTGTGTTGTGTGATATCATGTCATTCTGTCTACTCTCTCTCTCTCTCAATTCATAGTTCTTGTTTTTTATGAATATCTCTCAAATACAAGTCCTTCAAGTTTGCCTTTCATTCATAAATAAATCTCAACTGCCAATTGTTGTTGTTTGTCTTGAATAAACATTTTTCTAGAAGCTGTTTAGTATTGTGGTTGAGTATTCATGAATCAACTGCAAGTTTTGTTGACAGATTGGTGTTTGGCTGCTGTATAGTTCATTTGGATATTTAGTCATGTGAACATCATTTACTGCTCATGTTTCATTCTATTGGTTATTAATGTGTTTATTCTACCATATTTACATATTATCATCATCATTGTCATGGTAAATACACAAACACACACATTCACCGTAGCTTCATTCATTGTGTTTTGTCTTGTGTATATGTTCCTCGTCCCCGTATCCCGTGTATGTGAATAAAATCATATTTCAAACATTTTACACTTCCCACAAATCATTGAGTAGAGACCGGTTCACGGACCGGGCAAAGGGGATGCATTAAAACCCTTCCCCCCTCGTAACTAAACCCCCGAGCCCGGAAAATAAAAGTTTCCACACGACCGGTTAAATCATTTTTCAAAACCATTGGGCTAAACGAGCCATTCTTTTAGGTTTCTCGGGTTCATTCCTTAAACCCGGGTGGCGACTCCAAAATCATTTTGAAAACCCAATCGAGAGTCATCGCATTGTGGGTGTCCACACCATGTCTAAGGATTCTGCACAATGCATTATTCGTGCCTCAAATTGGATTTCCAAATTGCGAACTTCTCCAAGTGCGCCCCAACATGACATGAATCCTTCTTTTGTTATTAAGCATTGCCCGGACTCTTATTATGCTCGTCGTATCTATTATCTCCATGTGGACGGGGCATGGAAAGAGGATAAAGCTTGGAGTGGTATAGGGTTTACAGCTAGCCACCCTAATGGTGTTCTTATTGCAAAACAAGCCTTATCTTCGTATAGTTCGACGCCTATTCAAACGGAAATTCAAGCATGTTATGAAGCAATTTAATGGGCTATAATGAATAATTACAATGTGGTTTATTTGTTCTCCGATTGTATTAATGCAATTATGCAGATAGCAGGAAGGGCTGAGTGTCATCACCATGACACTTTTTTGTTGCACAACCTGGCAGCGGAGGTTTCGAAACTGTCTTTTTGCAGGATCTCAAAGGTTGCGTGCCACCATGTTCAGCGTGCTCACTTATTAGCTAAGCATGCTCTGGCCTTTTTTGCTCGTCACCCAGACACCAGTGACGGATTAGTTTATGCTCGCCCTACTGTTTAGTTGTGTTGTTTATCTCGTATTGTCTTTTTATTATGTACTGTTTATTTGGTGTTGTATATGTTTCTCTTGGGACTTTGCTTAGTTGGATTATCTAATGGAATTTCTATCTATTTCTCAAAACAAAACAAAAAACGGAATGCATGGGCAAAATTATCCTTTTCCCTCCTAGAGGGACTAAATTGAGTTTTCATGCATACTAAAGGGACTATTTCTAAAATTTTACCTTATACTTTTGTTTTTACAAATAAAAATACAAGACGGACGTAATATAATTCGCCTCATTTATCTTTTATTGAATAATCCAAATAAGTGGAGAAATTTTTTTTTTAAAAAACAATTTTGTTATATTCCATATCACAAATAGATTAGAAAATCAGTGATTTCGTTTTTTATCTTAACGATGATGAAGTCTTCTTTTTGCTGATCAAAACAAAAAATAGATTAGAAAATTTGAAAAGAAACCCCTTTGTGAAATATCTTAAGATCATTTTTTTTCCAATTGAATATAAAGGTGATTGAGTGCATTAAAGCATGGGGATAGGGTATTTATTTTGGCGTTCACTGATAAGATCACTTATGTAACAAATACAAGTTGATTCTACATTGAAAGCTACATGATCAATCTGTATTAGTCTTCAAATAAAGAGATTAACTAAATGGAGAATTTTTTATTATTATTATTATTATTTTTGCATTGTGGGTGTGTCACCCAATTTACCATTTCTTTGTTAATTTTGAGAAATGCAACAAAAAATACCTACCGGTGTGGATGCTCTAAGTGGTTGATTTTCAAATTTCCTAATATATTTGCATTGTGTAGTGAAAAATAAATTTCGATTTCATCGACATATTTTGATTGTCCAGTAAAACATAATTGAGGTGCCAAATATATTATCTTTCACGAAAGGAGGTCCATCATGAACCAGATCGTCGATGTTGGTTGGATTGCGAGCTGCCATTCCTAAGGTTTGAAGACCACTTCGCATATTTACCATTAACTAAGCCACCCCCCAGCAGAGTCGCCTGTTGTAGGATAGGTTCTGTGATTGATGAGCTGGAGAGGTAGGAATAGTCAACAATAAACAATGGAAGAAGAATGGGAATAGAGAGATCAAGAGGGAGGGTGAAGAACAGAGCAGAAGTGTACAGAAGAGACTAAGGCAGGAGATAGCGCTTAGACCGATCTATGGCAACCCCAGATGGTCCAGAGAATGGAATGATCTCACTGGGAAGAATGTTCTCCTTCCAAATCAGTGATTATCCACTTTCTCTCTCTAGAATCCACCTTAGAATGTGAGGGAATGTCTCATATTTATAGGCAACTTGAGCCAATGATCTGGCTCCAAGTTGTCGTCCTATAATGTGAGAGCACGTGTCCCTTCCGTACATCCTGACTGCGCGGGTGACGTCACCCACCGCGCGGCTTGCTTGGGCACGCTACTCCACCCCTCGCGCAGAGACCCTTTTGTTCTTTTATAGCCACCAAACCGCAAGATCTCCCTTTATTCTCGTGAGGGCAAGGTCGTAACCTGCTCGGTCACGCCTATACCGCAGCCAAGCCTCAGGGGGCCCCTCAGATCCTGCCTTCAGACCGGAGCAAGTATAATTACTTGGGCTAAAACAGACTAGCTTCTCCCGTTCTTGCCTATGTCTCTAGGCCGCGCTAGTCATGAGGCCCATGGGCTTTTCTCGTTATACGGATGGCCCATGGTCATGGAGAGATGTTTTCCCCAATCGGGCTCTGATGGAGCGCGATCGGGTGCTACCGCTTGGGATAGCCCGCGCTAGTGGTCCAGGGCGGTTGATACCGCGCGCAGGTGCCACGTGTCACGCGATGACGGGTGACACTTGTCATCCCGGTATTGGGAGGTCAAACTTAGATTGGGTCGTCATTTAGTAAAATTGCTGACCTTCCCTACAGTAGTAAAGTCAAAAAGGTCCCTTAATTTGCCGTTACTATAAAATTGAGTTCGGATATATAGCATGATTTTTGGGCCGAAAATATCGGATCCATGCACCATTCTATGCGGGGTCAACTAAAAATGTATGCATTCACATCATGAGAAGATTAACACCGTATTTACTTACTTTGCAACATCTATAGTGTTTCGTCTGGCCTATTTCATTAATACTAGAGGCTGAGACATACACTTATGTGTGCAAGTGTAAATCTGTGGAGAGGGAGAGTGGAAGTAGGTAGTTTTTTTGTATGGGTGGGTAGTTTATTGTTGGTGGGTAGTTGAGCTGAAGTGATTTTAATATTTTGTCCCGGCGGTTAATTAATGTTATAGTGAAAACAATTATGAAATATAATTTTTTATAACGATAATATTTGTAATTACTTTTGTGACAGGGCTTGTTCCGCCAACATGTTGTGTAAATTGTTGTACACGTTGTTGTGTCAGTAAGCTTGCTTCTCTAGCATCTGTCTAGTTAATGCTTTCTTTAGAGGCTGTCTTGTACTTTCAAAACGAGGCTTCTCATTGCCTCTTCCTCTTGATACATAACACTGCTCCATGATAATGGGAACCTTTGTCTTGAGAATCTAGAAGTGGTTGGGTTTGCATCACATTCCCCTATGTGAGACTACTTTGGAAAATTTGACTGTTCTAGTGGGCTTTGTTTTCTTCACTTTTTTAGTGGGACGGAAGCTATCTTTTTCACTACAGTCCAAATAAAGCTAGACGGTTCATCTTGGATTTAGGGGACCCACTATTTGACGATCATTTCATAATCTGTTTATCTTCTCAATTTTCTTTTCGGTTAAGGCCGAGCTTCCCACTTGATCAAGATTTGATAAAATTAAGGAATAAAATTAATTTTTAATTTTATCTAAAGAGAGTTTGATAAAATCTTATATTTTTAACTTAAAAATCTAAGATTTTATCAAACTTTCTTCCTTACTTGATAGTGTTGATTTTATCAAATTTTGATAAAATCAAATAGAAAACTAGGCCTAAGAATACAAGTATCATAATTATCTTGAGGTGAAAATGTATAACATATGGCATCTTGCATTTTTTTTACTTCTCGTTCCATTTTGATAGTCCAATTCAGTCTCTAATACAATCTTTAAATTGTTAATATCTTTCAATCTATAATAAATTTTACGTGCAATATCGGTCTCATATGATAGATTTCAATTAGTTATGTTATACAAAAATTGTAGAATCTTTAAAAATATTGTAGATTGAAATATATTAATAATTTAAATATTGCATTCGAGAACGAATTGGACTATCAAAATGAGATGGAGGGAGTATTTGCAAAAGCAGAGAATACAAGTATCACAATTACGTAGAACCGGAAATAAATTCACAATTACTATGAGTCCAAACTAGCTGATTGCTAGTTACTGAGAGAAATAATGTAATACCCCAGATTTGGGGGTAGAGGGCGTTTAGTCCCACATTGATTGGGAGCTAAAACCTCATGTGGTATATTAACACTCACATTGAGCTACATGGTACCTTCTTAGGTATACCTTTCATGCCAAGTGTTTGGGCTGAAAGGGAGTCCATGGTTAGCCGGGTAGAGTCGTTACAAATGGTATCAGAGCGACCAATGTACACGATCATGTGGGTTATGGCACCAGGGAACAGACCCAGGAAAGGCCGCGGTGACTGTAGTGCTTAACCCTTCACGAGAGCACGAGGGCATAAAGGAGGGGAGATTGTAATACCCCAGATTTGGGGGTAGAGATTATTTAGTCCCACATTAGAAGTCTACATGGGTGATTTTGGGCATATAACAAACCATGTAAGAAACTCCTAGTACGTTGGGCTTAAGCAAATTGATTCATCAAGTGGTACTGGGTCAATGGTCTACATAGGGCATTTCAAATAGTCTCAGAGCCCGACCCTGATCCAAGTGGTGGGTAGGATGCACTCTACCACAACGGTCACCAAATTGAGGTGTGGTATATTAACACCCACCTTGGGCTACGTGGTACCTTTTTAGGTATACCTTTTTCAGGCCAAGTGTTTGGGCCGAAAGAGGGTCTTTGGTCAACCGATCGGGTCGTTACAAATAACCCAACCAACACAAGTGCAATAACACTCACCAATAGAGAAATTCAAACTTCTATCCTCCTAGTGAGGTGCAAGAGTCATGGCTAACTGAACTAACATCGGTTGTTATCTTCTCAATTTTCGTTCGAGAAAACTAAGATTCGATGACATGATCAATTTGCGTTTCAAATTTTAGCGCAATTCCAGTAATATATCAATAAACTTCTAAATTAAATGAGCAATATTGTGATTATTTATTAAATTGGAGCAACTAAAAGAATATCGGCCGAAGGACTATAACAAACAAACTTCGGCTCACTGATTTGTGGGTCCAATTCCACCGTTCAACAAACTTTAGATTCACTCCATTTCACGAATCACATATTTTACATGTGAAAGAACTTTAGAAAGAATTTGTACTTTATAGATAGAAATTGTCAAGAGAGTTTAAAACTCGCCATGGCGTACAGAATGAAGGATTTGTTTTTCTCCCTTGAAAATTAAAAAGATTGATTTTTCAGTCTGATTGTGTTACAATCCATGGAACTAAAATTTAAAGCAATATTGAATATCATGTCGCAACTTATCGAATACGGGTCAAGTCCAGTAACGTTCATCTTAGAATCCTCAACCCTAACCAAAAACGGGTCATGCGCCTTTGTTATTGTATTAATTAATTGTACCTCACCTTTGCTACTGGATTACAGCTGAGGATGATTGAAGGCATATTCTTCAGATGACTTCAAGAGATGTTTGGATGGAATTAAGGTCAAGTTTCCAAGTAAAAATGTTGTCCTTCACTTTGATCAAAATAACAATTGTTTTCGATAAATGTCAAATATATTGATATATGTGAGGAGAGGAGAATGTGAGACCGCTTTTCCACCATCTCTTCTAACACCAATTGGTATTAGAAAGAGCTTCAATTATATAATGTGGGGTTTGGTCTAAAAAGATTGTGCTACTTCTAGCTTTTTGCTTATTTGAGAGAAAAAGTATGCTAAAAAAAAGTTTGCTAGTTTGGGTTAAAATCTACTTTTTTTTCTTTTTTGTCAATTTCCATCACTTTTATTTTACAATTGTTTCCCATTTTTCCCAAAATGCCCTTCCACCAATTTTGCCAACAGTAGAGTACGGCAAGTGGATGGTGGTAAGGCCACATCGGCTCCCCAATCGGAAATTGCACGAGCAACGGCCAAGAACCATTACCATTTGTGGTTACTGGCCAAAAGAATATTTTTTTGCAGTTTACTGGCCATAAATTAAATTGTTCAAAAATTAAAAAATTGCAGTTACTGACCAATTTCACTTTGGCTCTTTCACTTCTAAAATTGCTCAATGCAAATGTAAAATTTCTGCCCACGCAAATCACACCGGCAATAATATGCAAATGTAACGGAAAATGTTACTGGTAGGTTTGTGTGGTTTGAACTTTGAAGATAAGGGATAGGTTTCACTGGTGGAAGTAATGAGGGGTAGATTGGGTATTATGGAAAAATGATGAGGGCGACTTGGTCAACCCAAAATTAGGGGGCACCCTCTTTTTTCCCCCAAAAAGTCAGTAACAGCACCTTTTTTTGCTGGCTTTTTTAGCCAAACCTCAAACGTTTTTGCAACTTTTTTAAGGGTCAAAAAGCTGGAAAATGGGAAAACTTCTTTAGCCAAACCATGCCTAAGTCTTTTATGGCTTTCAACATCGCACCCGTTTGTTTTTAGAGTGGTCGCAGGAGTGGCATTGTGTAACCAAATACATGGAGGCACTCCGGGCCCAACAATCCCTCCCTCACGATGACGCTCTCACGACGTGAACTCATGACCTCCTGGCTCTGATACCACTTGTCGGACCACTTTTCCACCATCTCGGTATTAGGATGGGCTTCAATTAAGTCTTCCATTGCATTCGATATCGCGCCCGCAAATCTATATTTAGAGCGATTGTTAGGCTGACCTTGTGTAACCAAATTGTGGACGGTCGGGGCCCACGCGATTGGTTTTGAAGAGAGAAGGCGAATTTAAGGGAAAAAGAAAATTTAGAGTCTCGGCCACCCGGGGTTTAATTTTTGAAAAATGTTAGGTACCCGAGGAACCGTTTAGAAAAATAATGACTCTTTTTGTGCCGCTGAAAAAGGGTTTGGTCTGCGAAAAATAAAGATTTGGGTTCGGGAGCCAAGTTACCCGCGGGGAAGGTTTTCTTTGAAAAATGCACCCCGCGTGCCCGGAATTTTCCGGTCTTTACTAAATATTTGTGGGATTTTTCTGAAAAGATTTTTATTAAAAACTTTTATTCACATAAACAGTTTATGAATAAAACAGGAGGAAATACTGTATTAAAGCAACATAGTAATCACATAATATGCGAATGGATATTAATTGACATAAAATAATAAAATGAGGGGATGTAAATGCAAGAAATGGAAATAGAGAGGGGTCAATTGCAATAAGACCCCCTGGTTATTTCAGAAAATAGAGCACAGAACCGAAAATAGAGCATGAAAAATTCGTTTTGCCTCAGACACCGTACGGTGTCTAAACATATACCGCGCGGTGCCTATGCCGAAACTGTGCGGTGCCACTATAGAATATTTTTCAAAAAAAATGCTCTCTGATCAGGGAAGAAACTGGAAAATTTTCTTTAATGTAAGAGCCCTCTCCTTTCAATTGAAAATCTTTTTTTTTTAGAAGAATTAGAATGTACCTCTTGAGTGAACGAATGCCGGGAAACACATTGAATATGCTCCCGTTTTTTCTCTAGAGGCCGAAATAACTCACGGGTTATTTCGTTCAATGAATAACACGTTTCATTAAATCCAGAGGAGGTATGAAACCATTCTGAATTCAACAAAACGAATCCCCTTAGGAGAATCAAACTTGATTTTGGAATCGAAGCACGTTTTATACCTTGAATTGATCGAGCCGAGAATGGGAGTTTTGGTTTACTGGAGTGACTTTGCAAGTGATTTTGAGAAGATGATGATGGGTTTAAGTTTGGACAGAGGAGTGAGAGAGAATTCTCAAGGTAAGAGGAGAGCTTCAATGGAGGTTTTCTTTCACTGGGAAATTTCTTTGGTCGGTTTTGTGCGTGAAAATTCCAGCTCTTCAAACCGTTCGATGAAGATAGGTATATATAGGCCATGGGTGTCGTACTCTCCTACGCAAAATGATGAGCTACGTCGTAGCTTATGCCGTGTTACGCAAACGAATTGAGCTGTTGGGCAACCCGGGAATCAAGGAGATGGGACAAGGACACCGTGCGGTGCCAAGGAGTATACCGCACGGTGTGGCTATGGAAGCCGTACGGTGTTAGAAGATTTTTGGACCGTGCGGTTCTGAGAAGAAGACCGTACGGTTCAGGTATTTTTGGGAATTTGGCTCTTTTGACTCGTTTGACCCGAGGGACTGTTCCAAGGTATATTTCGTGTTCTTTCATCATCGGGGACGCACAAGTCATCAAATTTGGGGTGTCTACACAAATCTATAGGGAGACTCCGGGACAGAGAATGACTTTGTGCAAAATCTGTGCAACCATGTGTTTTAGTACATTTAGTCCATTTAGACAATAAGGAAAGCTAGATAGGCTTAAAAGTCTAATATCGATATGGACCATATGGCGTAGACTGTGGATCCTTATATTGATGGACTTTTATTGTTGTAGCGGCCGGCTTCACCATGATCCGTCTGGCCCCCTACCCACTGCAGGGTTCACCATCGTCGAATACGTGATACCGTGAACTTAGCCCGAGATCGGGGCACAGTTGGGTGCGGAGTGGCATCCAGCCCGTCCTCGATAGAGGGCAGCGCCCAGGGGAATGCTTGGCAGCCTCGCCGAGGCGAGGCCGAGGGCTCGGAACGTCACAGTCTCGGCCATACTAACCCAGGGCGGAGTGCACCAGGGCTCGGGTCCGAGCGTGCCCGACGGCCTGGGACAAGCATTAATGGCACCCACCTATTAGTCAAAGGGC